>BSBK01002231.1:5012500-5170000 GCA_027943335.1 Chamaecyparis obtusa
CCAACTTATTTAAAAGAAACTAGGAAAATAGAACTCCTATAAACTAGATCCTTCATTATAGATCATAACAACTTCAGTTATATGAATGACAACACCATCCATGCAAGAAGATAAGCCACCTTTAATGCTACAAGAATATAGGAACAATGACAATTAGATTAACTTGGACTGAATCAACAACCACAAAGTGATGGAAGGAGTGGAGCTATGATTGATCATCTGAAACAGTTATCCACCTTAAAAGATCCACTCATCCTTGAGTACACACACCTTGCTGACTTATTCTTCCTACAAAAGGTTAACACAATAGAATCCAAGACACAAATCCAAGGCAGAGATTATAATAAGTTTCCCTATTTTAACGTGGCCTTGTCATATAGCTGCAGGAGATCTACCCATTAAAGCTAGAGAAGAAAGATGCCAGATTCTTATCATGACATTCATTAATCTATATATATATATATATATATATATATATATATATATATATATATATATATATATATATATATATATATATATCCATTCTTTTCCTTAAGTTTCATAAGTGTCAAATATATAGATAACTAAAGCTTAGAAACATGAAAGACTATATAATGTTCATGAAAACCATAAGATATTCAAGTTTGTGCCTAGAAAATCATAAACAAAACACTCCATAATATTGTCTCATCATTCCCCACAACTTAACTATTTGTCGATCCTCCAACAAATAAATTCTTTAACTTGGCTATAAACCTATAGTCAGCTATTGTTCTCTATCCAATACCACCCTCTGCACAGCTCTAGTAGAACCCCTTTGTTTCCATGTACTTCTTCCATCTTTCCTTTTCCCTTTGCATATCAAAACTGTCCAAATTTTTTGAATTTGCAAGCAAAGGAGACAGTAACAATGGAGGCTAAAAATTTAACGGGATCCAAAAACTCTCTCTTTCCCTTCCCAATGCAATGTACCAAGGGGCGCGCTATGTTGCCATAGCAAAATTGAGAGGTGAATGTGGTTCTTTGTTTCTCATCTCTCTTGATAAATTATTCCAGTGCCACTGAATGGCATTTCTAGCCTCGGGAAGATCAGAATCCATCATCTACTCATATGCATGGAATGCTTCCTTCCTCATTGGATAAATAATCTTACTACATGAGTCAGAAGGAGCTATCCTTAACTAGTTATAGTAGTAAGTCTTAAGATCTTTAGATTTAGGCCTTAGAAATAGGGGAGTATCTGATTCCAAATCCCTATACACCCTAGCTTGAGTGTCCTAACTTATTTCATTTTGTACCCAGGACATGAGGGCTCTAAGTTGAATATCCCCAACATACAGCAAGGGATTCCAAACTCGGTCATTAGGGACTGCTAGGTTATGGAGATAAAGTTCACATAATAGATTTTGAATGGCTGTAGGAGAGTTATGGAATGCTTGAGAAAATTGGGTAGGCTCTTGTAATGAGGAAGACCTATCTTGAATAATACACGTCATTTGATAGTTTAACAATTTTTCCTTTAGAAACAAAGCATAGACAGGTGATGGAGATCTACAACCCATCAGGTCAGGAATTAAAGATGTAATTTTATCAAGTTTCTCACTCAATTGTTCTATCTTTTCCCCTTGAACAAGTGTTTCCTAATAATGAAGGTCTACTATCCTATTTAATTCTTTACGTTGTTGTTTCCACTGCTCTCTCTCAGAATTTAATTGCTTAGACAATTGGAAGATAACATACAACAAAGAATTGGAACTAGATTGACCTATTACTGTACTAGGGCTAGAATTGTTTGTTGTTGTAGGAACAAATGACTTACCATTATTAATACTCATTCTCTTCAATGGATCTATCCATATGATCATATCCCTTTCAGTGTTAGAATATTATTGAGCCATTGAAGCTAATGTATCTAATCTTTCATTTAAAATTTTCTCCACAACCTTATTGACTATGTCTATGTCAATATCTAGATTTTCTTCATAAGGATCTCTTTCTGCTATAGGAGCAACCTCAACCTTTTTTGTAGGAGTCTCCAATTCCTCTTCAGGAGTTGTTCTTGAAGTAGAAGAATTAGAGGAACTAGGGGAATTAGGGGTCCTAACCCTAGATTTCTTCTTGGAAGAAGAACATTGTCCCATTTCAATAAAAAATTTTTGAACCCCCTTAGCAGTTTTAACCCTTTGTCTAACTCTATGCCCAATTGGTTCAGGGGTAGGTTCCTTAAACATATGTAGCAAAAATTCCTCCTAGGAAATATCTGACTATTCTCTTAAGGCTTTTTCCACTACCATCTTGATCAGACAGTGGTGAGAGACATAATTTTTCTTACGCTCTTGGACTAGAACAACTTGTTTTGACATAATTCCAAACATGAAACTAGGGACATTGATAGGTCGGTTATCATGCCTCAAGAAACTTAAAAATTTAAAGTGTACAACATGCAGAAATGAATGTCTCCCTTCATAAGTAAAATACCTAATGATATAAACCACACATTTTTAAAATGGCTCAGGGAGATATAATCGAAATGTACCTTTTTTTTTATTCACTTCAAGCGGTGGGTCTGTATGAAGAGTGAATTGAGCTCTGGAAGTAGTTGGGTCAAAGTTCTCTAAAAATTCCTCACCCTCAAGTGGTAATCCCATGACTTCTGCTAAAACTGATTGTGAAAATGGCACCTTCAACCCTTTAACTATAGCGACTCCTTTCAAGGAGCTAAGAAACTGAAGTGCAACCTCATCATCCTAGCTAGTCAATTTTTGAATATAATCCATCCAACCCTTGGCTTGGAAATACAGCCTACAAGTCTGATCTTCAAGAAAAACACCATGCACAGTAGGCTCTCTTCTGATGAGGTCACCACCCATTGTCTTGTTTGTGAGACACCCAGACAGAGTTGTAGGAAATAAAATAGACAAGCAGAATTTCAAACAAGAAAGCTTGAAAAGGCAATTGCAAGATGATTTAATTTTAGAAATTTCTAGCAAAGTAGCTCGAGAAATGAGCTTATGAGTAATATAAATGCAAAGTACCATGTTATCATTTCATAATTACTCATTAGTACACTCCTTAGAACTCATACTTGAAATAACTTGCCACCTTAGTTTTATACATGTGAAAGATAACACGTAGCTCAATGATTTTCAAAAATGTCTAATCATGGCAGAAAAATACAAGTACAAAAGGAGAAAAGAATAAATATAAAGATTGCATGAACATAATGACAAAAAAAACTAATAAACTTCCCCCCCCAGCTTAATATTTGGCAAGTGGGCCCTCACTTGCAGTAATGACAAGGCATACGCTAAAATGGAAAACAAATTAAAGTGGCATACCTTGGCTTGCATGTTAACCTGAAGTACTGGTGAGGTGGCAATTGTTAATTATCCAAGAATGAAAGAAAAAGATGAGGTGGATGGGTGGTAGACTTAGAAATGAAGTGAAAATTTATTATGGAGAAGAAACTTTCTTGAAGAAAGTGTTTATTATGAATGTGAAAAGACCATTTTAGAGCGAGGAAGGTAAATGAGCATAAAGCTCATTACGAGTGGCTATAGGAAGAGTTTCACCAACGGCGAAAGAGAATTGCTATAGGAACTCATCCTTGCTCTGGGGTTTGCGATACAACTTCAATCTGTGACCATTAACCAACAATTTGAAACATACCAGATCAACTATGGAGAGTTGAATTGTGCCATTTGGAAAGACTGCAATTATCTCATATGGGCCAAGCCATCTAGTTTGGAGTTTCTTTGGATTATGCTGGTACCGAGAGTCAGAAGAGCACCCAGTTGCCAATTGAGAACATTTTATCCTTGAAAAACTTGTCATGCCATTGCTTGTGTTGGGTTTGGATCAATTCTGTGTTATGCAGGGCTGATTTTCTCCACTCATCAAGACCATTCAAACTCAGGATCCTATCTTGTTGTGTAGCAGTGAGATCAATCTCAAGATCAAGAGCTGTCATAAGTTTCTTATGTTCGAATTCAGTAGGCATGACTACAGAGTGACCATAGACAAGTTCAAAGGGTGTGAAATTGGTGGTAGACTTCCATGTAGTTTGGTATGCCCAAAGTGCTTCAGGAAGTTAGATAGCCCAATCTTTCTTATGAATGGCAACTATTTTAGTGAGAATAGCTTCCAACTCCCTATTGGTAACTTCCACCTACCCATTAGCTTGTGGGTGATAGGGTAGAGATTTACCATGCTTGATGTTATATTCCTCCATCAAAGTAGCAATCAAATTGGAAGTAAACTAAGGACCTTGATCTGATTGAATCTCCCTCGGTACTCCAAATCTAGTGAAGATGAATTCATAAAGGAAATTGGCAACATTTTTATCCCTAGGGTGCTTCATAGGCTTAGCCTCGGCCCATTTGGTAACATAGTCAGTACAAACAAGGATATAAGATTTACCTTGGGAAGAGGGCTTAATAGGACCAACAAAGTCAATCCCCCATTTGTCAAAGGGGGCAACAACTACCTATGGCTGTGAGGGAATTTCATCAGTCTTTGTAGGGCGGCCCATGCGTTGGCATTTATCACACTTTTTGGTGTACTAAGCAACATCCTTGTGGAGACTAGGCCAATAATAACTTGTAGTCAAAATCTTTAGTGTTGTTCTTTTGGCAGAAAAATGTCCACCACAAGGTTCATCATGACATGCCTTGAGGATAACATAGGTTTCATCCTCTTGAATGAATTATCTAGTGACTTGGTTAGGACCAGTATAAAACATGAATCTAGAAATCCAGGAATAATTAAAGCTCTTTTCAGTTAACAACCTTCTTTTTTTAACAGAGAAATGAGCTGGTGTCTTACCAGTTGTGAGATAATTGGCAATATAAGCATACCAATGATTGTGTGTAGTCAGCAAGAAAAGATGTTCATCAGGAAAACTATCATCAATGGCTGCAGGATCATCAAGGACATGCAACTGAGAAAGAAAATCAGCAACCACATTGGTTTTACCAAGTTTATCAATGATGGTAATGTCAAACTCTTGCATAAGCAGAAACCATCGAGCCAATCTACTAGAGATTGCAGGCTTGTTCATTAGATATTTAATAGAAGAGTGGTCAATATGCACATAGATCTCATATCTAGTAATGTAGTGTCTGAATTTATTCAGTGCATAAATGACTGCAAGAAGTTCTTTTTCAGTAACAATATAGTTAAACTCAGCGCCTTGTAAATTCTTACTGATAAAATAAATTGCATGTTCAACAGAGTCCACCTTCTGGCCAAGCACAGCTCCAATAGCATAGTCTAAGGCATCATTATGGATGTGAAAGGGTAAGCTCCAATTGGGTCCTTGCAATATTGGTGTAGTAGTGAGAACTTCTTTAAGCTACAGGAAAGACTTTATACACTCAGAATCCCAAGCAAATTCAACATCCTTCCTAAGAAAGTTATACAGTGGTGCTGCAAGCTGACTGAAATCTTTTATAAACCTTCTATAATACCCAGCATGACCAAGAAAATTGCACACATCTTTTTGTTTTGTTGGAATAGGTAATGTGCTAATGACTTCAATCTTGGTAGGGTCCACTTGAATACCTTTTGAAGAAATGAAATGTCCTAAGACAACCCCCTCTTCCATCATCATGAAGCACTTTTCACTATTGAGAGAAAGGTTATAATCACAACATCTCTAAAGAACTTTCTCCAAATTTTCCTTGGCCTCATCAAAAGTATGCCCATATGTTGTAAAGTCATCCATGTAAATCTCCATGCAATCAATAGAGATATCTAAGAATATACTAATGACAGCTCGCTGAAAGGTAGCAGGGGCATTACACAACCCAAAAGGTAGCATGGAATAGGTAAATGTACCCCATGGGTAGGTGAATGTTGTCTTCTCTTGATCCTTAGGGACAATTTATATCTGATTATAACCACTGAATCCATCTAGAAAAGAGAAGTATGTCTTCCCAGCCATGTTATCAAGGACTTGATCTATGAATGGCAATGGAAAGTGGTATTTCTTAGTGGTTGTGTTTAGCTCTCTATAATCAACACAAACTCTCCATTTTCCTCCTTTTTTAGGCACTATAACAAGAGTGGAGACCCACTGACTATTAGAAATGGGATAAATAAATCCAGCATTTAGTAACTTTTGCAACTCATTCTTTACTATATCCCTTAGAACTGGGTTTACCCTTCATTGAGGTTGTCGAACAGGTCTGAAATTAGGGCTGATATAAATTTTGTGAGTGCAAAACTTAGGGTCTAAACCTTTCATGTTAGTATAATCCCAAGCAAAGGCTGATTGATGTTCTTTTAAAAGATATAGGACATCTGCCTGTTGAGAGAGAGTTAAGGCACTATTTACATTTAACTCCCATCCTGAGCTAACCTCTAGCTTAGTGACCTTTTCTGCCATGGATAACTGAGCAATTGGAAAAGACTCCATTTCATGAGGTAGTAATGTATGAATAAATTTGGAAGTTTCTAAATACTACAAGGCATCAATAGGTGGTAACAAGGTGTCAAGGACACAGTCTTCCTAAGAACACACTCTAGGTTACACCCCATACTCATTCAAAATGATGGAGGAAATTATTTCATCCTCCTCCCAGGAGGCTACAAAAGGTTCCTTGGATATCATCATTAACTGATGAATGGAATTAACCTCAAGTTTAGTATCATCCAAATCTAGCCAAAT
This sequence comes from Chamaecyparis obtusa, assembly GCA_027943335.1. Taxonomy (NCBI): domain Eukaryota; kingdom Viridiplantae; phylum Streptophyta; class Pinopsida; order Cupressales; family Cupressaceae; genus Chamaecyparis; species Chamaecyparis obtusa. The sequence goes on from BSBK01002231.1 coordinate 5,019,153, forward strand.
AATCTGGTCATCTTGCAACAAAGGCTGAGCTAGGGAATATAGAGTCAGATTTTTAGTGTTGACTCCATTGGATATAGTCATTTTCCCTAACCGATAAGCTATATAGGCATTTGAAGTGGCTAACCAAGGCTGACCTAAAATTATTGGATATCCTCCCATGTTAGCCTTTGGAGAAAGGACAACAAAGTCAACTGAATATTCCCAAGAATTCAAGGTGACTATTACATCCTCTACCATCCCATCAGGTGTAATGGTAGAACTATCAGCAAGCTAAAGGATGGTTGGGGTTTCCCTAAGACTGATGATATGTAACTGATACATTACTTCCTTGGTCATGACATTTATGGATGCACCTAAGTCAACTAGAGCATTTTGAACTTGTATCCCTTGAATAGTGACTGTAACCACAGGGCTACTAGGATCATAATACTTGGGAATTGTCAAATTTTCTAACATTAGATCAGACAACTGGCCTAGGAAATGGATGGTTTTAGGATCCTTTTTCTTCCTCCTAGGCTACTTGATACAAGCTTCCTTGATGGCTTTAGTATAGGTAGGCACTTCTTTTATGGCATCCAACAAGGGAATCTTTACTGTCATTTGCTTTAATTGGGCAAGTAAATCCAACACTGCTTGATTTTCTGTTGGCTTCACTTGTTCCTCAAACCTATGAAGAAATGGGGGTGCCTGTGCTACAGGAGCAGCAAGAATAGAAGGTTGAACTGATACTTTAGTTGGGTCTACCAAGGCATCCTCAACTTCGGTAATAATAGGCTGTTGAGGAGGAGGAAGAGTTGTGCTTGATCTTAAATGAATGTTATTCAAGGAAATTGCATAGCTCTGCTGCTACATTGTTGGTTTAGCATTGTTGGGATTTGGAGTAGGCTGAGCAGGCAATTGAGTCTATTTAGGGGAGGTAGTATTGGCTGCAGGAGGGGGCATCAAAGCCAGCTACTGAGGTGGTGGCATCAAAGTTGGGTGATTGGATTGGTTCATCCAATTGTGTGGTTATTGCCACCCCTGCTGGGGCTGCTGCCATGATTGTTGAGGTTGTGACCAACTCTATTGAGATTGTTGCCATCCTAGCTGATGCTACTGCCAACCTTGTTGGGGTTGTTGCCAACCTTGCTAAGGTTGTTTCCAATTCTGTTGATGCGGCTACTAGCCTTGCTGAGGTTGTTGCCAACCTTGTTGAGGCTTCTGCCAACTATTATACCCACTAAGTCCACCATGTTGTTGATTTTTCCATGCATTAGTATTATTAAAATTCTGAAGAGGATCTTGAGGAATACCTAGTCTTTGAAACCATGGCCTTTGCTGGGAAATGTAGAGAACCTCTCCATTCTCATCTATGGCTTTGAACTCGGTAGGCATTGGTTGGGACTCCAAGCTTGCAACAAACTTACACCGACAATTCTTTTTCTTTTCCCAACAGTGTAGACAATACTCTGCTAGCATTGCATCAGCTTCATCCTTCTTTCTCCTTGCTTTCATTATGTCCAACTGAGTGGCAACATCATTAATGATGTCCTTCTTGAAATCTGATAAAAGATTGCATAACTCCATTTTGGACACCCCTGCACCATTAGACTTGTGAGACAAGGTTCTCAAGCTTCTACCTTTCTTGATAGTGGATCTTGAATAGTTTAGACATATGTTCTTTATGTCATCCCATGATTTTTGAGTAATGTCTCCCCTTGCCATAAGGTCAAGGGCTTCTATACTCCCATCACTCACACCCCTCAAAAACAAATAATTTTGAGACTCTTCATTTAGCGCATGTTGTGTGTTTCACTACAGGCTAAACATAAACTTGGAGACATAGTCTTCCAGGGTTTCATCCTCTTTCTGTGACATTTTAAATATGTCATCTCCCTTTAATTCTCCTCCTCAGCAATAATCTTTATACTTCTCAAGAAACAAGGTGCACATTGCATTCCAATCTGCTACAACATCATCACCCAAACTCATAAACCACTGTAGAGCAGCCTCCTTTAAGGTGGAAGGAAATAATTTGAGCTTATGGCTGTCAATGGTGTAATCATAGCTTCTACAGAGGACATCAAATTCAAAGAGGAATGTCTCGAGATCCTTTGTGATGAATCCATATAATTTAGGAAGTGTGGCTGCAGGAATGTTCTTTAGATTTTGGTTACCTTGCTGAGTAGGAATAGGAAAAGGGAAGTTAGGATGAGCCATAGTGTTATCTAAATATTTAGGGCAAGAAAAGAGGGTATTTAAATGGTAATAATCCTCAGATGATGGTGGTGAAGGCAAGTGATCAAAAGCACCAGCAAACACGTTCTCAAATGGTTCTTTTTGATGTGAAATTTCTAATTGGGTTTCCTCAAACATTAGGTCGAAGACCTCGAATGGTTCTTCTTGATTAAGATTAGTTAGGAATCACCCAAGATGATCCCTATGCCTATGCATGCAAAATTATGTAGAATGAAACTAACTTAATGACTTTACGGTCGAACTAAATTGACACCATCCCCGGCAATGGTGCTAAAAATGACTGGTCAGAATACTATCCTAAAAACCTAAGGATTGGACATCCTTTAACAGTGATTCATTGTTACAAATCATCATGTTTTTGCTTGGAACATTATGCTAGACTTCATTTAATTATATCAATCTGAGAGCGTGAACTTGAGATGATGGCTGCAAAGTTTATGCTTTAGTTCTTCTCAATAGTCATCACTACTAACGTAAAGCTATTGCTACAAGAAGCTTATACTAGAAACTAAAACTACTAATTAACTTCATGTTGTAGGAAACAAACTTAACAGTAAATAGATAATGCTTGAAAAGTAAACCTATGTTGCAGGCAACAGTCAATGGTTTTGCTACCAGTGGCTGCAGGAACAACAATACCTAGCAACTTGAAGAAACTAAACTAAATTGAATCCTACTAAAACATGAACAGGCAATTCATCTCCCATGTGGGCCCCATGGAAGTATGAATGAATTATAACTCAGAGATTGAAATGAAGAACTGTCATATATTCATTCAATAAAACATAAGTACAATAGATTATCAAAGTATCTTTTACTCTATCACTGGTTACAATATGAATTTCTCAAAATGACTAACTAACTTGGAATCAACACTTCCAACTTATTTAAAAGAAACTAGGAAAACAAAACTCCTATAAAATAGATCCTTCATTATAGATCATAACAACTTTAGTTATATGAATGACAACACCATCTATGCAAGAAGATAAGCCACCTTTAATGCTGCAAGAATATAGGAACAATGGCAATTAGATTAACTTGGACTAAATCAACAACCGCAAAGTGATAGGAGTGGAGCTATGGTTGATCATCTAAAATAGTTATCCACCTTAAAAAATCCACTCATCCTTGAGTACGCACACCTTACTGAATTTTTCTTCCTGCAAAAGGTTAACACAATAGAATCCAAGACACAAATCCAAGGCAAAGATTATAATAAGTTTCCCTATTTTAACGTGACCTTGTCATATAGCTGCAAGATATCTACCCATTAAAGCTAGAGAAGAAAGATACCGGATTCTTATCATGACATTCATTAATATATATATATATATATCCATTCTTGTCCTTAAGTTTCATAAGTGTCAAATATACAAATAACTAAAACTTAGAAACATGAAAGACTATATAATGTTCATGAAAACCATAAGATATTCAAGTTTGTGCCTAGAAAATCATAAACAAAACACTCCATAATATTGTCTCATCAATCTTTTAAAACTGTGGGCCACCAGAAACTAGACCTTAATATCTTATGCATAGTTGTCTTAGCCATGTAATGGCCACCACACACACCTTCATGCATTTCTTGTAACAAGTGTTCTACCTTTTTATGATCAACACATTTGACAAAAACACCTTCATTGCTCCTCCACCATAATTCTATTACAATTAGTGGTTGTCATTGCACCAAAAGATCGACCTGTTAATGCCTGATAAAATCACTAGACTTATAGAAGACACAAGAGGTAGTTAAGCCATTTCAAGAATCTCGCGGGAAGTGCTAACCATTTTTCTAACAATTTCCCCCTCAGCATTACCTAAGGGGAGTCAAACATGTGACCAAGCTCTGATACCACTTGTTACAAGTAGTAGTTGCCATTGCACCAAAAGATCAACCTAGTAATGCCTGATACAACCACTAGACTTATAGAAGACACAAGAGGCAATTAAGCCATGTCATGAATCCTAGGGGGAGCACTGACCATTTTACCAACAAATTCACCTTTGAAAATTACATACCTTATAGCATGTAATTTGACAGTCCTCTTTTTATTGTCATCCAATTTAGGAGGAAGAAACATTTTCTGCAAGTATCCAACAATATCTTTATACCAATCACAACAATCCAAGTCACATATATATGGCCTATGTTCTTCTCCAAGAACATTTATATGATTAGCATAATACCCCAAAAATGGGCTATAGGTTCATTAACCTCCTATATCGACACATCGAATGAAATCGACATCAAAGTCCTAACCTAAGGCACATCTGCACATCATCGAATCCTAATTGATTATCTCAAATTCTACATCGGGGAATATTCCTATTAATATTCCTATTTATCCTAATTATTTTTAATTTAATGATTATTTGGTGATAAATCTTATTTATCCTAAAGTTTGATTAATTGAGTATTCTAAATATTTAATTAATTAGATTTAATACTGTCACTTAATTATTTAGTTGGATTTAATTATATTTATTCCTAAATTGTATTATTTCATTTTGACAATAAATCAAATATCCTATGACTAATTGATTAAATTCTTATTTAATTAATTAATGTCAATTGTCAAATTTAATAATATAGTTTTTGGAATAAAAGTTTGATTTATTTTTAAAAATTAGTTAAGTTGAGGATAAATCACTTTATTTATTTATTTAATTCATAATTAATTATGCACATCCAAAAAGCATTTGAACTTTAAATCAGAAAATCAATTCAAGTTGTTTTAAAAATAAACTCAACTCTCTTTTGAGTTAAAAGTTGATTTCAACTTGTGATTTAAATCAAAAACCTATTTTTGCATGATTTTTTGTGAGTTAACTATCTTTAATTCCTTGTTGACTCAAAAATCAACTAGAGTGATTTATGGCTTTTTTTCATGCATCCCCAAAGCCCTAAATTTCTATAAAATCAAGGCTCGGCTCTTCACAAATCATCTCACAAGTTTGCATACTTACTCTGCCAAAATCAATCCATGAATTTGCACAATCACACTGGTGAATCAACATCTAAAGAATTGAAGCTTCTTTGCAAATCAATAACTTTTGTGAGATCCATCTTATTTGCAATTCATTGTAGCTTAATTTTCATATCAATTTTTCCATCTAGAATAGATTCATATCAGTTTTTCCATCTATAATATATTCATATCAGTTTATTTCATCTTATTGCACAGAAAAACCAAAAAAATATAGATTAATTTGCATTCATCTCATATCTAGATTTTGCACTCAAATCCTTCGTTTAGGTGTCGTCAAGGTCACTGATCTTGGTCCAATATGAGAATACATAATCACATCTACTAGAAGGTGGTAAATCGCCTAGTTAGATTAGTTTCCATTTCACTACATGAGTTTGATTTTAACTAACCTCTAATGTTTTACTGAAGTGTTGTGTCTACAACTAGGTACAAAATTCACACACAGATTTCTAGCAGCCACTGTGGGGCCCTAAAATGGGTTTCCATTCAATTTTTATCAATTTCTATCATCTTCTTGTCATTTTTTATTCCAAGCTATGATTTTTAATTTCTATCCGTATAATTTTCGTATGAGTTTTGTCAGAAACTCATATCAGGAGGTACCCACTGTCATATGACAGTTGATTTGGTCAAGGATCATACCATCAGAAACACAGTGTCATTTGGAAACTCTTTTGTCATATGATCTAATACCCATTATCATACGAGTTTCTGGATTGTTATCTGGGAGGTAACCCACTATCGTACGAGTTTCAGTGCCAGGTTTCAATTGTCGTTTCACTTTTTCAGGTGGTTTTCCAAAAAAAATTTCCTGATTTGGACTGACAGCTAACATTAACAATTGAAATTTTCTATTTCTGATTGATTTCTACTGATTTTGATTGGGAAAAAGTGTGAGAATTTCTAAAAATAGGTAAGAATCTATTAAGCACATTGCAAGGAATTCAGGTAATATTCTTAGTTGATAATGTTTCAATTTGGATTAAAAAGAACTCTTACGTGTCAAGCTTGTGTGATCTCTATTGCTTTCGTATCACATATTTCATTTTGGGCTATAAAAAATGAACATAGACTTTCTTTTTAGCATCTTTGTTACATATAGTAAATAGGCCGTATGAACACTATTCATGGTTCTTGAGAGAGTGGGTTTCCAATGAAACTCTTCTCAATGAAGGAACCCTTGTAGGTAGGGAGGTTACTGAGAGCATCTCATGTTCTACTATATTTTTGCATCTTCAGCTTCTGATTGATACATTCTCTCTCTGGAGAGGTTGATAGATCATAAGTGGTTGACATCATAGATCTTTGTGAGATAATCTTGGTCTTAGCGTGTCGGATTAATCTGTCTCCTTTGTTTGGGTTAAAAGTGAAAAGGCTAGAGGACTATGCTCTACTCCCTTTTTGGGTAGTATCTATTGGAGCTTTTCCTTGTAGGACCAAACTTGAATAAATATGTGGGCTTGATTCTTAGATTGTGCACTCAAGTTTGACAAGAAACAGTCCAATTGATGAGGATTGAAAGGAATACTCCTTCTTTGAGCTCCACATCACTTAGGTGGGTATTGCCTTATCTGCACACTCAAGACACATCATGAAAAATAATAGGCTTGTAGATATATTACTATGGAATAGCTTTCAGACCCCTATGGGTATCTAATACCCCCATGAAACCAAATCTTATGCAACAGCCCTATTTGCATAGAATGAATCTGAACACTAGAAAGGACCTCCTACTACTACTACCAACATGAAAAGGAAAGGTATTTGATTTGAATGATTGATGCTAGGTTGAATGGACCCTTGAAATACCCTTAGTCTCTCATAGGCCAGTGCCTTATCCAATGGGCAGCAGAGTCCAATACATCATTGCAACAGAGCTTATGAAACAAGGAGACAATACATTCTAATATGTTGATGCCTTACATCAACATACACCATTAATCAGATCATACATTACCAAACCACTTGTGTATCCAAATGTGCTATTACCTATTCAAAGGATTTTAACCCTCCCCTTAGAAGAGACCTATAAATAAGTAATAGATTAATCAACATCCACTAAAAGACAAGCATGAGATACCCTTGATACCCTAGCTCATACACATCTGAAAACTAGTCCTAAACTTAGTTGTTTCTGTGAAAACAACTCTATTGCAGACACATAAGAAATGCAAATAGAAAGGCTGAAACACCCTTGATGCTCCAATCAATAAGTCTAAAACTCAAATGGGAACAATTTGATAGCAGTACAAATATATTGCAAACTCAAACATAAGACATCTGTTACAACATGTATTCTATTCCCATAGCTAGAAAGGAAAGAGGGAACTCTATATGTAAAAAAGAAGGCAATATTTACAAGGCGGGACATTCATGGAACCAAGGAAATTGGAACCCCTTAGATTACCAAAAATTGGAACCCTTACAAAGTCAAAATTATGACCATATATACCACTAATCATCTTGGGATCCCCAAAATAGGATGCAACAAGCTAAAAATGATTAGGGTTAGGGTTTTACCCACCAAACCAACTAAGATCAATCAGGAATTTATTACAATTGGGGGAAAACCAAGCAGCCTGGAGAAAGTAGATCCCAGAATGATCCTCATAAATGGAAAATTTTCTGATTTGTATCGAGGATTAGGAGCTTATTAAACTTATCAATCTGATTGTCCACCTATAACATGCCTTGAGCAACACTTCATGGTACAAAAACCCTTGCAATTAGTCATCAGACACCCTGGACCACTCTGCAATAGTCGATCAAATCATTCCTACCAAATCCAGCCGCCCAAGCATTAAAAACTAGTCCCTCCTGTCACTGAAAACCCACTTAAATATTTGAATTTGAACTACAATGGTTAACCAAGAAAGTTTAAAATGTGGCCATCAATTTATTTCTTTCTCGGTAGATTGGGCAGTCAACATTAATCCCTGCAATAGTTACAAACCCCTTTGAAAAGTCTCCGGCCATGTCAGTAGTCAACAACCAATGAAAATCAAGCACATCAACATTGCATAGCACACTGGACCCACTGAATATAAGCCTTTAATCAAACGGTGAGTGCATGATTGCATGGCCTAAAAATATTCCATGCAATCATGTGATAGTCGTAGATCCTACCACACTACCACCCTTCAAAAGATTCGGGCCCACTAACACATCCTAGTCATCGGCTGGTTGACTAATCAAAACAATACAAATCAGAACACCTAGCAACATGGTTCCACTACATCTTTATCTCTTCCACCAATGAAAAATGTGCACGTTAGCTTCAATTGTTAGAGGACCACCCTTTGTTTGTCACCTGAGAAAAAGGTAAAATTGATGGTTGGCATAAGATCTCATAATTCTAACAAAACCCATGAGAACTTACGCCAACCATAGATCCTCAATAGATGTCAGAGTCCCAAAGACATGCCAAAAACCCTGGTCCCACTGACAAATTTCACCTCAACAACATGCCAACCAATCAGGAGTGAGCATCTCAGCACTTCATGGCACATTGGACCCACCTTCTGTTGACCTTAATACATAGGAAGATCGGATGGCTGGCGCATGATCTCATAAGCTCCAAAGATTCCATGCCCTTTTACACCATCCATTGATCTTGAATCTCTTGATTGAGCTACCAGGCCCACTTGACAACGTATCCAGATCACTATTCTTCGACAAATAAAATAACACCACCTCAGCACCTTCTAATAGCGGGTCCACATATATTATCTTTATCTAACTACTGCAAGACTTAACCCTAGGTGATTCAGTGAACACATGACTGAGGCATTCTCCTAGTCATGAAACACTTGCCTTAACCATAGTCTAACTCAGAGAACATGCAAACAATGGTATTCGCCAAGTTGCCAGAACATGCCTTAACCCTGAGTTAGACTTAGAGAATTAGCGACCAAAAGAAAAACTTAACCGAGGGATACATAGTCACCAGTTCGTTAAATATGTCATAACCCTGGGCCCACCAACATACTGCAATATCATCATCATGTGGACCAATGAAAAGCCACCAATTATGCACACCTGTCAGTGGTCCCACTCATTTGAAAAGCCACACTATAAAGGGAGATCAATGGTTGTCCTAAGATCTCATAGAGGAGAGAGACTCTATGAGAAGATACGCGAACCGTTCAATTGAACTATGATAGAGGACTGGGCCTAGGAAAATATTAAAAGCTGAAACATTATAAAAATTAAAGTGCAAGGGCTTAGGAAAATAATTAATACCGTCGGGCAGTAGACTTAGGAAAAATTAAAGCACATGGGTGTTTAGGAACTTAAGTGGCTCAAAAAAGGTAATGTTAAAATAGAACATGGCCAAATTAAACTAGGGCTTTTCTTTCCAATGACTACAAATTTGAAATGAGACCCAGGGTTTAAAGCCAGGGACATGGAAACAAATGTAGGGATAGACCAAAGACAAAAATGCCATGAAAATTCTTGCAGGTGCTAGCAGTGGCTCTTTCTGGGGATGATGGGTAACTTGTGCCCATGCAAGGATGCATAATTTCTAGGAGAGCAGACCACACATAGGACAAAATAAGGACCTCAAAAACTAGCGACTGAACCAGGAGGACAAAAAGGGAAACACACAACAAAAAGGAAATATTTACAAAATTTACAAAAGTTACAGCTTTACTTGGTGGCCCCGGGCCACCAAATAAAAATCAAAGCCCTCCTGAATCAAAGATCTAATTCTCATCCAGATATGTGACCAAACATCTAAAATTGTCTGGACCATCTTGCTGCCAACATATGTGAATCTTCATGGGCTGAAGAATAAAACTGTACTGATCACTACCCATGTTTTTCCAGTCATAACCATTACATTCATACTCCAAGAAGTATGGGTCATCATTTATTTCTTTGTCATGACTGGAAACAAAAAATTGATCTAGTAATGCATTAGAAAATAGGACATACTGATCATCATGCATTACCACAAAAATACCTGGCTGAGAAGGAATTGGATCCTCAGATTTTCCTTCATGCATTGCCTCATCCACTGAGCAACTTGGTTCATCCATGATTTCTTTACTAACTAAATCATGAACCAAGTGAAGGTCTTCTTCAAGATTGTTGTGATAGGGGAACAACTAATCTACATCATCATCTTTGTCAAAAGAATTTCTATCCCAATTATTGAAGACAAAGTCCTCAACACTGTCACCATCATTATCATATCTAGCAAAAGAAGGAAAAGGATATGAACAAGAAACTTGTTCATCACTACAATTTTTATGATAGGAAAGCACATTGTCATGTCCTTCTACCTCTTCTTTTGTAGAGTCACTACATGAGGAGGGCTCTGGTGTACATGGGTCGTCAAGCATAGGCACCTGTTGCATCCTATCAGCATTTGACAAACCCAAAAATTGCCGATGGGCAGGAGGAAAAACATCAACACATTTATCATAAACATGTGAAATTTGAGTAACTGATAGGCCATCCTTCCATGGCTTAGAAAAAGATCTAGAATTAGGACAAGACTCAAAATCTATACAACTTTCCCAATCAGTACTCAACACCGTATCAGGGATATTAGCATCACTTGAAGATGAACGAACACTGATGACTTCATCATCTAATAAATCATACTACACCTAGTTGTCATCTAGTAGTGTTGGGGCAACAAAAGGATTAGAGGCACACATGTCAAAGTCAAAACTTACTGACTCATGTTCTCAGTCAAAATCAATGTGTGTTGGATGTGGGAACTCAAAGTCATCCCTCCCTGAATATCTGAGATATTCACAAGATAGGAAATTTGAAATTTGTTCACTATGAAGTGAACAACTATCCCCAAGAACACCCTCCTCTGATATACAATCATCACCAACATCTTCATTCATCCAATCTTTTTCTTCATCTGACTGACTGCACAAATCTTTTGCCCCACATTGAGAAAAAGCATCACTCTCATGACTACAAGAAAGAGTGTCAACACTTGACACATCTCCTTCATAAGTTCCATCATTCTCAATAATAGTTCTATTAGACACAAACCCAAATTTATCTTCAAGCTCAAGATCAACATCATTAAGTACCCAATCCCTGATATGCATATAACACTCTTCACATAAGGAGGCTGGCCAATGGATTGATTCAGGAAAATAGAGCTCCAAAATCAAACCAATGAACATAGATTCTAAAAACTCAATACCCCCTGGAAGCTCATCATATGCATCACAAAACTTCTCATAGAACAAAGGTATTGATAGTTCTCGTCTACCTCCCACCTTCAATCTCATCAATTGTATGCAATCCCTCTGGATGCCTTGGTCTAATAATGCAAGTTCCTCCTCAACTTTACCCATCATAACTTAATGTAATACTTGAATAAAATTTTGCAAAAATACAACTGAAAACTTGAAGTATGCAAACCTCTACTCACACCTTATTCCTTTTCTTAGTGCTTGATCACTTAATAAGGAAACATTTTAGACCTTGAGAAATACCTAGGAGTTTAGCAGTAGAAATTCAACTTGTTGGTTGGAAGGTAGGGTAGATCTAGAGCTCACCATGTAGCTCCATCAGGTTCTTTTCTATGTAGAGTCACCACCTCCTTGAAGAGGAAAATTTTTATAGTATTTGTACATCTTCTTCCAATCAACCAAGAACTTCACCAGGGTTTGTACTACTTGTCAAGAACTTCACTGATCAAACAGAGAACTTAGAGTCACCACTCAACACTTAGTGAGAAGATTTTGCAAATAATTTTTGTCTATTTGAATCTATGATCTTTCAACCAAGACTCAGGGATGATCCAGCCAAGCGAGGAGGCTTTCTATCTTTTAATTCTTCCCCAGTAGAGTCACCAACTTGTTGGTGACTAGGATGGGCCAAATCAATTTGGGTTGTAAGATATTTATATTTGTGTAACGCAACCAAAGATTCTCAATAGATTTTGCTTTGTAATGTTCTCCCCAATAGAGTCACCATTTTGTTGGAGCTATTCCTTGTAGGACCAAATTTGAATAAATATGTGGGCTTGATTCTCAGATTGTGCACTCAAGTTTGACAAGAAATAGTCCAATTGATGAGGATTGAAAAGAATCCTTCTTCTTCTTTGAGCTCCACATCACTCAGGTGGGTATTGCCTTATCTTCACACTCAAGACACATCATGAAAAACAATAGGCCTAAAAATATATTACTATGGAATAGCTTTTAGACCCCTATGGGTATCTAATACCCCAATGAAACCAAATCTTATGCAATAGCCCTATTTGCATAGAATGAGTCTGAACACTAGAAAGGACCTCCTACTACTACTACCAACATGAAAAGGAAAGGTATTTGATTTGAATGATTGATGTTGGGTTTAATGGACCCTTGAAATACCCTTAGTATCTCATAGACCAATGCCTTATCCAATGGGCAGTAGAGTCAAATACATCATTGCAACAGAGCTTATGAAATAAGGAGACAATACATTCTAATATGTTGATGCCTTACATCAACATACACCATTAATCAGATCATACATTACCAAACCACTTGTGTATCCAAATGTGCTATTACCTATTCAAAGGATTTTAACCCTCCCCTTAGAAGAGACCTATAAAAAAGTAATACATTAATCAACATCCACTAAAAGACAAGCATGAGATACCCTTGATACCCTAGCTCATACACATTTGAAAACTAGTCCTAAACTTAGTTATTTTTGTGAAAACAACTCTATTGAAAACACATAGGAAGTGTAAATAGAAAGGCTGAAACACCCTTGATGCTCCAATCAATAAGTCTAAAACTCAAATGGGAACAATCTGATAGTAGTACAAATATATTACAAACTCATACATAAGACATCTGTTACAACATGTATTCTATTCCCATACCCAGAAAGGAAAGAGGGAACCCTATATGCAGAAAAGAAGGCAATATTTACAAGGCAAAACATTCATGGAACCGGGGAAATTGGAACCCCTTAGATTACCAAAAATTGGAACCCTTACAAAGTCAAAATTATGACCATATATACCACTAATCATCTTGGGATCCCCAAGATAGGATGCAACAAGCTACAAATGATTAGGGTTAGGGTTTTACCCACCAAACCAACTAAGATCAATCAAGAATTTATTACAATTGGGCAAAAACCAAGTACCCTAGAGAAAACAAATCCCAGAAGGATCCTCATAAATGGAAATTTTTTTGATTTGTACCGAGGATCAAGAATTTATTAAACTTATCGATCTGATTGTCCACCTACAACATGCCTTGAGAAACACTTCATGGTACAAAAACCCTTGCAATAAATCATCAAACACCCTAGACCAGTCTGCAACAATCAATGAAATCATTCCTACCAAATCCAACTGCCCAAGCATTAAAAACTAGTCCCTCCTGTCACTGAAACCCACTTAAATATTTGAATTTGAACTGCAATGGTTAACCAGACAAGTTTAAAATGTGGCCATCAATTTATTTCTTGCCTAGCAGATCAGGTGGTCAACATTAATCCCTGCAATAGTTACAAACCCCTTTGAAAAGTCTCCAGCCATGTCGGCAGTCAACATCCAATGAAAATTGAGCACATTAGCATCGCATAGCACACTGGACCCACTAAATATAAGCCTTTAATCGAACACTGAGCGCATGATCACATGGCCTAAAAAGATTCCATGCGATCATGTGATAGCCATAGATCCTACCACACTACCACCCTTCAAAAGATTCAGGCCCATTGACACATTCCAGTCATTGGCCGACCGACCAATCAAAACAATACAAATCAGCACACTTGGCAATACGGTCCCACTACATCTTTATCTCTTCCGCCAATGAAAAATGTGCACGTCAGCTTCAACTGTCAGAGGACCCACCCTTTGTTTGTCACCTGAGAAAATGGTAAAATTGATGGCTGGCATAAGATATCATAATTCTGACAAAACCCATGAGAACTTATGCCAATTGTAGATCCTCTGCAGATGTCAAAGTCCCAAAGACATGCCAATAGCCTTGGTCCCACTAAGAAATTTCACCTCAACAACACACCGACCAATCAGTAGTGAGCATCTCAACACTTCATGGCACATTGGACCCACCTTATGTTGATCTTAATAAACAAGAAGATCAGACAACTGGTGCATGATCTCATAAGCTCCAAAGATTCCATGCACTTTTATGCCAGCTGTCGATCTTGAATCTCTTGATTGAGCTACTGGGCCTGCTTGACAACATATCCAGATCACTATTCTTCGACCAATAAAATTGTTGGAAATTTGGCTGAGGTATGTAAATAGATGTTGTCATTATGGCAACATTTGTTCCCTATGAAGATCACATAAGCTAGAAAGTAAGTATGGAAGATCGCAGACTAAAATTGTCTAAGTATGAAACAGTGTTTTTGACAGAGCACCCGATATAGTTTGTTTTGGTGACATTCACTGGAGCATGATCAGAGTTTGCGTAGTTGAACATAGACTCTATGGTGTTTAAGGATACCCCATCTTAGTGCGCAAAAGAGTATGGATATTACAGACAAAGTTATGATTGTTTTACCGATGACAGAGTACAGCTGACAGAGCAGTTTTGAAGGTAGAACCAGTAAATGAATTAAGGGATTATTTTTCTTGTCAAAATAATGACTTAATATTATAAAGAGACAACATCCTACATGTTTACTCTTGGATAAAGATATGCAAGTGGACAGGAGAAAGATATTATGTTTGTATCTTGTATAAATAAAGATGTATCAAATATGCTTGAAATGTAACATGTAACTTGTGATAGTTGTATATTGTGATCACAGCAAAAGTTGTTGATGTGAAGTTGTAAGCAGTACCATATTGTAATCAATAAACATTTGTATTACTTTTTTGGGCAGTGAGCTCATCTGGTAATCAAGTTTTGTATCTACAACTCCTAATAGGGTTGAGGCTTCTAACAAGGCCTATAGTCCCTTAACCAGGACTGATACACTATATGATTTTAATAGGCTCCTAACAGGGTCAACGTCCTTAACAGGATATCTTTTGATTAGTGGATCTTTGTGGGTACCATCCCCACCAGGGTTTTCCCTTGGCCAGGGTTTCCTTGAGAAGATATCATGTGTTATGAGTTCTTTACATTTACTGTTATGTATGCTATTTAGTTTCTTATGAATTAAAGTAATCTATTATATCCATAAGTGGGCAAAAGTAAAAGTTTGTGAAATACTGATTCACTCCCCCCTCTTAGTATTTCCTATTTCTAACAATTGGTATCAGAGCATAGTTACTCGGAGAAGGAACATTCAAGGAAAGCCTAGCAGCTTGAGTAAGATCTCTATGGATATGGATCAATTACAGAAGAATCTTGAAGAAGCTCTTGAACAAATTGATATGCTTACTGATGAAAGAAACACTCTAAAAAGAAAGTATGATGATGCAAAGAATCTTATTGACAAATTGAAAGGTAAGATAGAAGATCTAAAATCTGAGAAGGAATCTAAAATTCTTGTTGAAGATTGTGATGATTTAGAAAAAGAAAATGTGATCCTTAAACATGAATTGAAGATAGCAAATCTGAAGCTTAGCTTGAAAGATGGAAATGACAATCTGAGATCTGAGAATGAAATTTTAAAGAATGAGAATGAAGATCTAAAATCTAAACTTGGCAAGGTAACATCTGAATTTGATAAAGTCAAATTACAGTATGATGAACTTGAGAAATACAACAAGATTGTGAAAGGTGAATTGACTCAATCCAAACAACAACTTGAGAGACTATATTCAAATAGTGAAAAGATTAATGAGCAAGTATCTTATGGAAAACCATTCTATGAAAAAACTGGTCTTGGATTTAACATATTGAAGATAGTTAGTGAAAGCAAGAAACTAGATCTGAATGTATGTGAAAGCAGTGAAGAAAAGAAGTTAGATGAGAACAAATTAGAAGAATCACCTAAGCAAGAAGAATCACCAAAGCAAGAAGAATCACCAAAGCAAGAAGAACCACCGAAGCAAGATGAACCATCCAACGGTATGCAAAGAGAATTCAAAGCTAGATGTTTTTCTTGTAATAGTATTGGTCATATGAAGAGAGATTGTATAGGTAAACAATTTAAACCTCTTAATGGTTATTATTATAATTGTCATGGTTTTGGACATAGAGCTATTGAATGTAGGAGATCTAAAGTTATTGAGAATAATTACAATAGTAGAATGCCTAGAAATACTAACAATGCAGATTAGAGATCAATTGAAGACATGAAAAGAGGAAATTGAATAGTATGTTTTAGATGCAACAAAATTGGACATATTGCTAGAAATTGCAAGACACAAATCAATCAGCAAACACCTAGATATGGAACCAATGGAATCATTTGTCAGATATGTAACAAGATTGGACACACAACAAGATTTTGCAAAATGAACAATGGAGGTTATCATCATAACCCTAACCCTAGAAACTATGCAAGAAGGAATGAAAATACAGGAAATAAAGAGAAAGGTTGCTGTAGCAATGAAGATGAAGTAAAATTTGTTAAAGGAATAGATCAAGAAGGTATATTCAGCACTAAAGGTAGTTAGGAAGGTAATGTATCTGATGGTAAGAATGAGTCTTTACCTAACCCTTCTTTAAGCACTTAAATTATGTAAATTTCTATAGTTTAGGAACTTAGAATTAGTGTAGAATTAGATTTTGAATGAGTTAAGTTTTGCATAGTTAGATGAAGGTTTTTTATGTTATACTAATGCTATGGTTAAGTGCACAAAAAGAAATATTATGTTTTGCGAGGTCGCAAGAAGATTTATGGTTGCAGGTTTACAGAATCAACTTTTTGGAATTTTAGCGGCAAAGGAATTGAATGCGATGTTAGATCGAGTAAATGCTAAGTATTAAAAGATTGAAATTGAATTTATTGTGATTATCAAGTGATTAGAAGTGATTTGGAAAGTGAAGAAATAAGTTTGAAGCGCAAATCTAGCAAAAGCCCTAATTTTGTGAATTTAAGGTATTTATTCGACTAAGATCTTGAATTAGCCTAAAGTAATCAAATATAATCATGGATGTGTCATTGATTCACAACATTAAGGATAAGAACATACCTAGAACTAAGAAAGATCCAGTTGAACCCTCAGAAAGAGATGCTAGTTTAGCTTTATCATCCGTACCAGATGGAGTTCTTCATTTAGAGAATGTTAAAAGTTATCTTGGATGCAAGTATGAAACCCTAAGGGAAAGTAATTTTAATGGTGAATATAAGAAATTGTACAACTTGGATATGTTAGTGAAACAAGGTTATGAACATCTAGAAAACAATGAAATCATTAAGTACTCTATGAAATATGAATTTGATGATGAGGAGTGTACTAAGATCATTTTGAGTAGGATACATAATGGAAAATTTTGGTTAGAAGATAGAGTTATAGACATAACTATAGACCTAATTCATGATGTGACTGGATTATCAAAAGTTGGTGCAATTCCACTAAATGAGAAAAACATGAGAAAGATTGTGATTGAAAACACCGGTTCAATATACAATGGCAAAGGTATAGCCATTAGTGAGATTAAGCAAGATGATGTAAAATACTTGTGTAAGATTTTGACAACAAAATTCTATGGAAGTTCTAGAGAAGATGATATGCCAGTAGGTATGGTACACATTGCCTATTTGATGTGTGTGGAGAAGAAGCCTATGGATATGTGTGAAATTATGAGAATACAATTGTTTGAGAATTTGGAAAAGATAAAGAAAGCTAAATACACTCACTTTAGATTTTCCTCATTGGTTACTTACATGTTCTTCCATTTGCTAAGAATATTTCCTTACACTATTGAATGGAATGATGGCGAGAATACTATGGTAAGAATCAATAAAGTTTACATGAAACATCTTATTGAGAAGGTTAATGATAGTGTAAAGTTAGTGTTGAAAACTTTTCAAAACATTGTGGTAAATAGATCAAGAATTCCTCCATCCCTAGTTGAGAAATACAAAGATGATATATGTTTTATGGTTGATACTGATTTCACTTACATTGAAGTAGTAGAACCTAGACATGAATTCATAGACCCTCTTGGCTATGAAATCTCTGAAATTGAAACAGAAGGATATGTTAGTAGATTGTTGAAAAGTAAAGTGGATGCTCATGGCAACAGATTTGGAACTTATGA
Organism: Chamaecyparis obtusa; assembly: GCA_027943335.1. NCBI lineage: Eukaryota > Viridiplantae > Streptophyta > Pinopsida > Cupressales > Cupressaceae > Chamaecyparis > Chamaecyparis obtusa. The sequence goes on from BSBK01002231.1 coordinate 5,037,514, forward strand.
TGAAAACTTTGATTTAGCAAAGACACTTAAGGAAGAGAAACAATCAAAGAAGAGAGTGGAGTCTACAATAAAGAAAATTCTAAAAGAATCAGGTATGAGTGAGCAAGAATTTGATATTGCAAGAAAGACAACAGAAGCAATAAGGAAAAGTGAGATACTATCAGTCCCACCTTTGGCATCAAGTGCAGAACCCATTCAAGTTAAGGTAAAGGTTGAAGAACCTGAGAAGGAGCAAGAAATTAGTCAAACAAAGAAACCCTCTTTTTTAGCACCAAGCAAAAGAATGAAGGCAAGTGCTTCAGGACTGGGTAAAAGACAAAAAATAATTGTTCCACTAGTACCTAGAAGAGTTGCAGAGATAAAGGATGATGAAGTAACAATAAAGAAGAAATCATGGAAACCAAGGATAGAAAGAGTTAATGAAGATATAATGCAGCATGGAGACTTTACCAAAATGAACAAATACTATGATTTATATGGATCCTCTGATAGATTAAATCTAGAGAATGCAATGGTTACACATATGATTTTGGCAAACAAGAAATTTGATACTATTCATGGAAAGATAGCAAAAGATTTGTACAACAGACTTGTGAGAAGAAAGATGAGAGCACAAGAAGAAGATATTAAAATGAGAGAGAATGTGATAAGATAGTTCTGTGACATAAGAGATGATGACCACCTTAAGCAGATCCTCAAACCACTTGAAACCCTATTAAGAACCAAAAAAAAAACTATACAAATAATGGGAGGTCAGTATGAACAAGTGAAGACTAAAACTGAACAGGAAGTTGTGCAAGTGCTAGCAAACTTGGTAGTAGGAAAAGATAGCAAAGATCAATCAGTTATAGAACCAGTAGAGAAACAGAGTTCAGAACAGGCATAGGTAGCAGTAGAGGTAGTTGAAGTTGAAGATATTCCCTCTTCTTCTATAAACATTGGCACAAAATCTATGGACATTGAAGGAACACAAGTTACTTTAGATTTATATGATGCAGTACTCAATATTTTGGATAAGATTGTTGATAATTTGGTTTTGGGAGAGCAAGAAAAGAGTATTGAAATAGAGTCTACTTGAATAGAAGTGCAAATGGAAATAGAGGCCCATACACCTACTGAACCACAAGAAGACATCAGTCTTACTCCTAAGACTAGAAAGGAGAAAGGAATAGGAACATTGATTGAAGATTTGAGCAAGGAGGTTGATGACGATGATCAATTAGAGTTGATCACTTCTTTGAACAAAATTATTGGAAAGAACAAGAAAGCTAATAATTTGGAAGGTAGCCTGAAAGATTTGACTGAGAAGCTACAAAGTGTTATATCTACAAAAGTCTTTGATTCAGACCCACTTGAAAGAGCAAAGATGGTAATAAATTATTTTGATGTTGAGTTCACTAATTTGACTGATATTGCTAAGGTTAAGGCTTAGGTAGCTTATGAAGCTAAGATGTTGTAGAATATAAGTCAGAATATAAAAAATGACATTGATAGCCTTGACAGACACATTAAGAACTTAACGAAACATCTTGAGATTGGAAAGTGTTTGTACATTCAGTGTACAAAATCTAAAAATATTTTAATTGAGGAAGAGAAGAAGCTAAAAGAGAAGCAACATGAAATTGTAGCAGAGACAAACTCATTGGCTAGCCTAAACATAAAGATCAGTGTAGTTGAGAAAAAGATTAGAAAATTATGTGATGAGATAAGGACTTTGAATGATGAGAAGAACAGAAAAATTATTAGGATAAACATCTTGAGAGAGCATGTCTTAATCAAGTTCACTATAATAGAAGAGTAGCTAAAAGAATGTCTTACTGCTAAAACAACATTTCAGAAGTTCAATTTTAAATCCCTTCAAGCTTGTCAGATTGCAGCATACGAATTGAGTACTTTACTCAATGTAGCAGAATCAATAAAGAAGGCATGGGAGAAATATTTTGAGACTTGGAAGTCAGATTTTGTAGATTGTGTTGCAATCCTACTGGCTTTGCAATAAGATAGTAAGGTAAAATTTTTGACACAATTTTGTATATCCCTTTCCACCCTTTATTTTGTCATTGTTGTCAAAGGGGGAGAGATACTTAGAAAATTGTCTATATATGATAAGGAAGGATACTCATAGGGGGAGTTCTATGGAGTATTATGAAGTTTTATAGATTAAGTGTATATTTTGAGGAGATATAAGGATAGTATACTTATTTTATACTATGGCCACAATTTTGATACAAATTTTGAGATTTTGACTTGTACACTTAGCCAATTTTCTCATATGTTGTCACCAATGACAAAGGGGGAGATTGTTGGAAATTTGGCTGAGGTATGTACATAGATTTTGTCATTATGGAAACATATGTTCCCTATGAAGATCACATAAGCTAGAAAGTAAGTATGGAAGATCGCAGACTAAAATTGTCTAAGTATGAAACAGTGTTTTTGACAGAGCACCCGATACAGTTTGTTTTGGTGATGTTCACTGGAGCATTATAAGAGTTTGCACAATTGAACATAGACTCTATCATGTCTAAGGATACCCCATCTCAATGTGCAAAAGAGTACGGATAGTACAGAAAAAGTTATGATTGTTTTACCGATGACAAAGTACAACTGACAGAGCAATTTTGAAGGCAGAACTAGTAAATGAATTAAGGGATTATTTTTCTTGTCAAAATAATGACTTAATATTATAAAGAGATGACATCCTAGATGTTTACTCTTGGATAAAGATATGCAAGCTGATAGGAGAAAGATATTATGTTTGTATCTTGTATAAATAAAGATGTACTGAACATACTTGAAATGTAACATGTAACTTGTGATAGTTTTATATTGTGATAGCAGTGAAAGTTGTTGATGCGAAGTTGTAAGCAGTACCATATTGTAATCAGTAAAAATTTGTATTACTTGTTTGGGTAGTGAGCTCATCTAGTAATCAGGTTTTGTATCTACAACTCCTAACAGGGTTGAGGCTTCTAACAAGGCCTATAGTCCCTTAACTAGGACTGATAGATTATATGATTGTAATAGTCTCCTAATAGGGTCAACATCCTTAATAGGATATCTTTTGATTAGTGGATCTTTGTGGGTACCATCCCCACTAGGGTTTTCCCTTGGCCATGGTTTCCTCGAGAACATATCATGTGTTATGAGTTCTTTACATTTACTGTTATGTATGCTATTTAGTTTCTTATGCTTTAAAGTAATCTGTTATATCCATAAATGGGCAAAAGTAAAAGTTTGTGAAATACTGATTCACCCCCCCCTCTTAGTATTTCCTATTTCTAACAAAAATGTTGCCACCTCAACACCTTCTGATAGTGGGTCCACATATATTATCTTTATCTAACCACTGTAAGACTTAACCCCAGGTGATTCAGTGAACACGCGACTAAGGCATTCTCCCAGTTATGAAACATGTGCCTTAACCGTAGTCTAACTGAGAGAACACATGAACAATAGTATTTGCCAAGTCACCGAAACATGCCTTAACATTGAGTTAGACTTAGAGAATTAGTGACCAAAAGAAAAACTTAACCAAGGGATACACAGTCGCCAGTTCACTAAATATGCTATAACCCTGGGCCCGCCAACATACTACCATATCATCATCATGTGGACCAATGAAAAGCTGCCAATTGTGCACACCTGTTAGTGGTCCCACTTATTTGAAAAGCCACACTATAAAGGGAGATCAATGGTTGTCATAAGATCTTATAGAGGAGAGAGACTCTATGAGAAGATATGCCAACTGTTCGATTGAACTTTGATAGAGGACTGGGCCCAGGAAAATATTAAAAGCTAAAACATTATAAAAATTAAAGCGCAAGGGCTTAGGAAAATAATTAATACCACTAGGTGGTAGACTTAGGAAAAATTAAAGCACATGGGTGTTTAGGAACTTAAGTGGCCTGAAAAAGGTAACGTTAAAATAGAACATGGCCAGATTAAACTAGGGCTTTTCTTTCCAATGGCTACAAATTTGAAATGAGACCTAGGGTTTAAAGGCAGGGACATGGAAAAAAATGCAGGGATAGACCAAAGACAACAAAGCCATGAAAATTCTTACAGGTGCTAATAGTAGCTCTATTTGGGGATGATGGGTAACTTGTGCCCATGCAAGGATGCATAATTTTTGGGAGAGTAGACCACCCATAGGACAAAATAGGGACCTCAAAAACTGGCAACCGAACTAGGAGGACAGAAAGGGAAACACACAACAAAAAGGAAATATTTACAAAATTTACAAAAGTTACAGCTTTACTTGGTGGCCCCAGGCCACCAAAAGAAAAATCAAAGCCCTCCTGAATCAAAGATCTGATTCTCATCCACATATGTGACCAAACATCTAAAATTGTCTGGACCATCTTGCTGCCAACATATGTGAATCTTCATGGGCTGAAGAATAAAATTGTACTGATCACTACCCATGTTTTTCCTGTCATAACCATTACATTCATACTCCAAGAAGTATGGGTCATCATTTATTTCTTCCTGATGACTAGAAACAAAAAATTGATCTAGTAATGCATCAGAAAATAGGACATACTAATCATCATGCATTACCACAAAAATACCTAGCTGAGAGGAGAGAGACTCTATGAGAAGATACGCCAACCGTTAGATTGAACTGTCATAGAGGATTGGGCCCAGGAAAATATTAAAAGCTGAAACATTATAAAAATTAAAGCCCAAGGGCTTAGGAAAATAATTAATACCACCGAGCAGTAGACTTAGGAAAAATTAAAGCACATGGGTGTTTAGGAACTTAAGTGGCCTAAAAAAGGTAATGTTAAAATAGAACATGGCCAGATTAAACTATGACTTTTCTTTCCAACGACTACAAATTTGAAATGAGACCTAGGGTTTAAAGCCAGGGACATGGAAAGAAATGCAGGGATAGACCAAAGAGAACGAAGCCATGAAAATTCTTGCAGGTGCTAACAGTATCAAAAAATCAAATCCTTGAATCTAGAACCAGTCTCCATGTGGTATCTTTTTATGAGTCACCTTTAGAGAGGGTTAACCGTAGTGGACATTCCCTTAATTGGGTCAACCTTGTTGATGGAACCTCAAGTGGTAATAGCCATTTTCACCATGGTAGCATCGGCCGCTATATAAATGTCCTTGTGGAGGAAATCTTCATAGGTGTGGTCTCTTGTTAGGCTGTTAGATCTCCCTAGTAGCTCCTGATTGATTAATTTCTCAGACTGTGTCAAAACAACGGTGCACCTAGATTGGATTTCTCCCTCTTGAGATCACAAAATTTGGAGAGTCAAACCATTACTACAAACCCTAGTGAGGCCAAATTTTCATTTTCTAGAAATATGTGCATTATTGCAAAACTTTTTGGAACATACACTGTTAGCACTCCTAGGGATTAGCACAATTTAGTCACTTGATTGTTCATGCGCAGGGTTGCTTTGTCCCTGTTCATTATTTTTAGATGTTCTTGGAATCACTTGCTTGTTGTTTTATGTGCCTATTTATCTATCTGGTTACTAAGATCAAATCAATCTGATACAATCTTCAAATCTAGACAGATAATTTTGTGAACAATCTGAAACTGAAAATTTGAAAAATTGCAAAATTTGATGTCAAACACATTTCTAGAGTCAAAAGTCATCTTGTAAAGTCAGAAAGTCATATGAATTTTGGCTATTATCATTTCAGAACCCCCAGATTGTCATATGGTAGCTCGTATATTATCGTACAAGTTTCTCTACCAGTCAATTCAAAAAAGTCAAAAACCTTGCTATCAACTATCATGTGAGTTTTGCAATAGTCATACGATTTTGTCAATTATCATTTCATGCTATACCCACTATCGTACGAGCCTATAGAAAGTCATTTGAGAAATTTTGAAAAATTGCCAGAAAGTTGTCAGAATTGTCAGAGACCCAACTTTTCCAGCCTATTTCCAGAGTTTGTCAATAAAATCACTGTGTCAGGAATAGAGCAACAACTACTAAGAATCCAATCATTTTCCTAAAGTGGCCTTTTGAATCTGATTTAGCCTTTTGTTTAATTGATTTGAGTCCTTTTCATCTTGTGTCAAAACCTTGTCATAACTATCAATCTTCAATCCATCTTTAAAATGGCTAAGTGTTCTGAACTTGTGTCTACTATCTTTTGGGCATCTACCCATACACCTAGGGCATAGTCTCCTTCATTTACATCTAATCTAAGCTTTAATCAATCAAACCTTGACAAGGTTGCATCATTTGATCTTCTAGAATCAATTCATTCTTCAGTTGTCTTCATTTTATTCTTTGGCTTCACCCAAGGTTAATGGTGGAAACTAGAGCTTCCTCTCACAAGAAATCTAGAGAAGTATCCCATACCATACCTTTGAATACTCTCCAGGCTCCAACTCTTGAGCAAATCTACAATTCTGGTCTTTACGAAGATGACAGTCTTGGCAATTTTTGATTGAAAATTGGTTGCATTCCTCCTCCATCAACTCACGGAGGTAATCAAAAAAACCCTCCTTAATCTATCCTAGGGAGTCTTAAAACTCCTACCATGTCTCAAGCAGGGAAAAACTTTGGCTCTCAAAAAACTCAATCTTAACATGGTGTAGATCAGGAACCCACACCTGAAGAAATTGCTCGGTATCAAAATGACGATGACTTCAAAAGAATTATGAAGCATTTCTTGAAAGAAGATAGAGAAGCATACTTTTTACAATTAGCTCATCAAGGAGCTAAACTTCCTCCCAACTTTAATGTTGAAGATATCATTACGCATGAGGAAGAAACTCCTATTTCAGCTATGATGAAACAAATGCATGCCATGCAAGTCAAACTTAATAAACTTGAGAAAGAAAAGGAACCCAAAGAGTTCTCCATGGAGGCCCTATGTCCTTTTCCATTTGACAAAGACTTGTACATGCCACCATTCCAAAAAAGAGTGGAGATGCCTAAATATGAAAAGTATGATGGACACTCTGATCCTCAAGATCATGTCAGAGAATTCTGTACACAATCTATGGATTTCATGCACTAACCAACCTATATGATGCATCTCTTTCCTCAATCTCTAGGGGGAGCAACCATTCATTGGTTCTCTAGATTGCCTTCTACTATCAAAAATTTTGAGGAGTTGATCAAATTGTTCTATCAACAATACTCCTAAAACATTCAACATCCTGTCACCATGATTGATATCTACAATCTCAAACAATATCCAGGAGAACCATTCCTGACATTTCTCAAGAGATGGAGGAAGAAATTCTCTCTATACGCTAGGCCTATTCCAAAAACTGAGAAACTAGAAATCTTCATCAATAATCTTGTCCCAAAGATCAACTACCCTTTACAAATGCAAGATCATACATCTTTTAATAAGATGGTAGACAATGTGATCAAAATTGAAAAGGTACTTATGAAAAAAGAAGACATCACACTTCAAAAGAATAAGTACGAATTAGGATCCAGTTCTAAACACAAGAACAAAAACTAGAACAAGAATAAAGGCATCATCATAGATAGCATTGTTGACACTATCTATGTCCCATCAAAGGCACTAGCTTTCAATCTAACTATTGGCACCCAAGCCATCAAAGCTTTAGAGAAAAACATACCCGAACCATCTCAAAAGAAGCCAGAATACAAATCTTGGTCCGCTGATAATAAACAAAAGTTCACTCCTCTTGGAGAATCTTTGGAATCAGCTATGAGAACTCTATTGGCTAATAACATCATCTCTTTGCTTGAGATATGACAATCTGATCCTGACCCTAAACCAAAATGGTGGAGAGAGAATGAATTCTGTGATTTCCATCGGGGTAAAGGTCACAAAACTAATAATTGCTTACGCTTGAAACATACTATTCAAGATTTAATTGATAAGGGATACATCATTATTGACAATCATAAGAGCAATAATGATCATACAACATTCACAGAACCATTTCCGAAACATGGTCAAGAAGTTTCATCTTCTCGGCCTAATATGGGGGCAAAGGTCAATTATGCTTACCCTAGAAATAATGTTGTTATCAATATGGTTGAACCTTGTCTCTCTAAGCATTGCAATGTCATCACAAATGTGCGAAGAGATAGAGATCATACTTTAGCTAACACAGTGACTCAATCACAGGCTCAAGCACATCTGAACAGACAAATCCCAGATTCATCAAATGTCCCTAAGATGCCCTTCAATCTTTCTTCCACTTCCAAATAGAAGGCTTCTTCTAAATCTTCCAATCCTAAAGATACAAGGCCAACATCTTATAGCATTGTTCAAAAACTCCAACACAATAATGCAAAAATCTCCATGTTTGAGTTGCTTTGGATATCTCTAGCTCATAGAGCTATTCTAGACAAAGCTTTTCTCGGATCCAATGTTCCTGATGACCTTGATTTAGACAGGTTCCAGACTATGGTTTGACATCTTACATCACCGCAATATATCTCCTTTTTAGAGGAAGATGAAAACTCCTTGAGTCACCCACATAACCAACCCTTGCATATAGAAGTCTTGATCTAGAACTGTAGAGTGAAACATGTGTTGATAGATGGGGGCGCTGGCCTAAACATTTGTTCTTACAGCTTGGTCACACAATTGGGATTTTTAGAATTGGCTATTGATCCTAGAAATAAAATAACTATAAAAGCTTATGATGAACAAAAAAGATCTTCTAAAGGCACCATTGTCTTACCTATCAGAGTAGGTCTGGGTATCAGAGATACTATATGTCAAGTTCTTGATCTACCTTTGGCTTACAATATTCATCTAGGGAGACCATGGATACATGAAATGCAAGCTATTCCTTAAACATTCCACCAATATTTGAAATTTCCTTATGAAGGAGTAGAGGTCACTATTCCAGTAGACATATCCACCACTTGCAATACATTGAAAGAAAGTGCAGATAAACTTGTGCCTAATAATAGAGTATCTTCCATTAAGCCAACAAAAGAAGCATCCACATCTAAAATGGAAGACATTGCAAAAGAGGTCAATATCAAAGCAAATGGTATGGGAGAATATACTATAGAGATAGTCTTATCTTTGACATCTCTACCTATCTCACCTAAGTCTTATGGAAAATCTTTAAAATAGTCCAAACTAGACTCTAAAGAACCTCTTGAGGCATATAAAAGAAATTTTGTGCCAGAACAAGTCTCCAAGAAAGAATTTGAAGAAGATGAAGCTGTGCTTACATGGCTATACAAAGATGAACCTGAATCTTAAGTTGTTCAGACTAGTGACTCTATAGTATCCAAAATCCCTTCTAAGTCATATGGTCTAGGAGATAAATTAATAGATAAGATGGGATATTCAGGTAAAGGACCTCTAGGAGTTAGAGGAGAAGGTCTTATAACACCTATTTCACATACTGGTAGGACAAAAAAAGAAACTGTTGGCTTAGGCTTTAAAAGAAACCATTCCACCTCAAAGGTAATTGTTCTCATGTCATATAGCAGATCAGACTAGGAGAACCCCTTCTTAAGAAGGAAGAAACTAAACCATTAGATAGTGATTTAGACAGCTAAGAACTTATTCCTTATGAGCGTTTACCTAAGGAAATAAAAGATCTCCTTGAAGCTAAAGATAATCCAATAAAAAGAATTAATGTGGTAGAAACACAAGAACCTACTATAGAGCATGAGGTAGTTGCAACACAAGAACTAGCTAATCTCAAAGACAATCAAATAGACAAAGAGGAAGGTGGTAGTTATTCTGAAATAGATTCCCATGAGTATGAATTCAAATCAAAAACCAAGGGTAACCCTTTTTGGGGTGTTCATCCTGACTTTACACATGTTCTAAGGTTTCCTAGAGGTCCTGAGTCTGAAGATGAATCTAATGACTATGAATGGGGAGCCATTCCATAGGAAGATGAGCTTATCATAGAAAAACATGTTGATGTTATTCACCAATATGCACCTAAACCCAACGTAAGTCTAGAGTGAAGTAATGAACTTAATCAGTCTGATCCACCGATGGCTGAAGTGGACTATCACAATGACATTGAGCCTATTCATGAATTGAATGTCTTAAGTTTTAATATCACCTTTGAACTTGAGCATCAAGTTAGGACCAATGATGACAGATCCATATCTATAAACACTATCTCCCAATCTTTCTCCATTTTGACTATCCAACATCCTGAACTTCTTAATCAAACCTCCATAAATCCAAGCCATGGTATTTATACCTTCCTAAATGACTATGCCCTTGCTTGCTACCTTAATGCAGTTAAGCCTATGAGGACTTCCATCAGTGAACTGAGCGTTAGCATGATAGAGTCAGACATCAAGTATCTTAGTCAAAAAAATAAGAATAAGAATAAAAAAAAAAGGAGTTCTAAGGGTGAAAACCACTTTGTGGTAGTCTCAGAACCTACAAAAGTAAAAATAAAAGATGTATCCGAAGGTGAAAACCTCTCTAAGGCACCTAAGGATGAGATATTTGATGTCATTCTGAGTCATTTACAGGATAGATCTCCAGTTCTAATTGAGCCCCCTTAATCCATCAACTTGGGAACAATAGAGGAACCACAGTTGATCCATGTAGCACAATCTTTATCAGAAGAAGAGAAGAAAAATTTTACAACATTCCTAATAGAGAAGAAGATCAAATTTGCATGGAAATATTTAGATATGCCAAGGTTGGATCCTGATCTTATAATGCACCATTTATCTATAGCTCCCAGAGTAAAACTAGTTAAACAAAAGTTAAGAAAGATGCATCCTCATGTTGCACTCTTGGTAAAAGCTGAATTAGAGAAGCTCCTAAAAGTTGGATTTATCTGAGTTATTGATTATGCAGAATGGATCTCTACTATTGTACCTATTTCAAAACTAGATAAATCAATCAGAGTGTGCACATACTTTAGAGATGTAAATAGAGCATGTCCTAAGAATGATTTTCCACTACCTAACACTAATATGATAGTGGACATGACTACGGGCTTTGAGATGTATTCTTTAATGGATGGTTTTTCTAGATATAATCAAATAAAAATTGCTCTAGAGGATCAAGAGAAAACTGCTTTCACATGTGCATGGGGCACCTTTTGTTGGAATGTCATGCCATTTGGGCTTTAAAAAGCTGGTGCTACATATCAGAGAGCCATGACATCTATTTTTCATGACATGATGCATAGGACTATGGAGGATTATGTTGATGATACTTTAGCAAAATCTATGATTAGAACTAAACATCTAAATAAATTGAGCAAGATACTAGATAGAATGGAAAAATTTAGTCTCAGACTAAATCCTAAGAAGTGTTCTTTTGGTGTCACTTTTGGAAAGCTCTTAGGATACATAGTTTCAAAGAAGGGCATTGGAGTTGATCCAGCTAAAGTGAAGGCTATCATGGAGATGCAACCTCCCAAAAACATTATTCAAATGAGGACATTGCAAGGAAGAGTTCAATCTATCAGACGCTTCATATCTTAGATAACAGACATATCACAACCTTTTACAAAAACATTACATAGAGGTGTGACCTTTGCGTGGAATGAAGAATGTGAGAAAAAATTTAACCATATCAAGAAGTATCTATCAAATCCTCCTATCTTGATGCCTCCTATTCCAGGGAAGCCTTTGATCTTATATGTCTCCACTATAGATACATCACTGGGGGCATTTCTTGCACAACATGATGAGAACAAAAAGGAAAGAGCTATATACTATATCAGTAGGACATTGGTAGGATATGAAAAAAATTATTCTATGATTGAGAAGGCTTGTCTAGCTATGATCTTTGCATCAAAAAAATTGAGACATTATATGTTAGCTCATACCACCCATTTGGTAGCTAAGATTGATCCACTAAAGTACCTACTAAGAAAAGCTTCCCTCACGGGTAGATTAGCTAAATGGTTCATGCCCTTAAGTGAATTTGACATTGAATATGTTGAAAGAAAATCTATAAAAGGACAGGTTATTGCCGATCAATTAGCAGATGCACCTATGATTGATGATACTGTAATGCCCAAAAGTTCAGGCCAAAACACAACCAACAATTTTTTTTTAAAGAGGGATAATAGTTTCCAAGTTTTGTGATGTGGGCTAAATGGTGTCTATGACAAGGTTCAAAAGAGTTAGGAGGACAACACCTCTACTAAGTTGTTCTCCAAGGTTACTAACTCTGAAGTTCTAGCGAGAAATCCAAACTAGGATGAGAAGTTGTAACCGTGTTTTCAAAGGGGTTAGGATGATCAATCATGATAGATCACCCTACTAGTTACATCTAGAATTTATTCAGGAAAGGTCCAATTAGCATAATTAATTACTTTAATTAAGATACTAAGTGGAATATTCAATAATAAAAGGTTCGTTAATCAAAATTGCATACAATCATTGAATGTTAATCTATTAATCGTATAGATTATCAAGGAGTAAAGAATATTCCTAGGGTATTTATAAAATGATATTCTTATATATACAGATTAATAAATTTCTATATATATAAAATAATGTCAAAATAGATTATTATAATTAGATTGCCAATATACAAATATTGAATTTGAAAACAATACATCAATTATACAAATGACCCTAATGAAATAGACCTATATTAATTCAATTAATAATTATAAATTATTAATTAATATAATTATTAACTAATTAATAAATTATAAAATATTAATTAATGATATATAACCAATGATTATAATTAAATTATATATATATATATATATATATATATATATATATATATAAATATATATAATTAATTAATAATTATAATATATTAATTAATTAATAAACTATAATAAATTAATTATTATATACATATACTTTATAATAGGTAACATTAAACAATTAATAAATAACAAAATAAATAATTAAATAAAAACAAAGTTAAAATAATAACTATCTATTGTTATTAACAAGACATTAATTTCAAAATAACATAATTAACTAACAACCTGAACTAACTTAACAATAAACTAAACTACCAAATATCCTATACATACTACTTAACCTAAACCCTATCTCCCTAATCCTCTCCTAGCCTAGCTCCCTACCCAACATCCTAGCTTCCTAGCACTCTCCCTCCATCCACGTGCCCCAAGGGAGGGGGTCAACATCATGAAGACTTTGGGAGAACCTAAAAAGGGGAGATGGGATAGTCTCCAAAAGGGAGCACCAAAATGGAGGGCCCACCTAAACAAATTCAAACCAAAGAAAGTTTACAAAGCCAAAAAGCAGCGCATATACTTAGGAAATAATGAAGTCAGCTAGGGGAAAAGGAAGTCAACAAGGGCTGGCGCATAATGAAGAGGGCATGGGTTGTGGACCCACCTCAATTCAAACCATGCTAGCCCATAACCCACGCTGCCCAATGGATAATACAACCAATGACATAGCTAGACAGGGGCATTTAATTCACATGCAGACCCATAATGATTTATTGCAAGGTGAGGGCTACTATACTCTACGCCATTTTTGGGGGAGTTACGAGGGTGAAGAATATAATAAATATTTTATTGTTAAGGGAAAATAGTGGTTAAAATATATTGTTTTATATTGACTGTGGTATGGATTTTGTATGGGATTTTTATCCCATACAAAATCTAGAGAGCATTTTGCTCTCTAAAAATTTGGAGAGTGCTATTTTGCTATAGCACTATTTTTACAACTTCTTGCTAGTTATGAGTAGTAAAACATCATAAATTTGATAATTTCTTTAATGTATTGAGGAGTCTATGAAATTAAATTTGATAGTGTATCATACAATGATGAATATAGTTTGAATGTTAATCGTATGAGATTTCAACATAGTAAACTAATATGATCATTTGTTCACAGTTATTTTATTTCAATTTATAGGACTAGAAGTGTGATATTGATCAAATAGAGATTATTTTCAATGAATATGAACAATAAATTCATCATATAAGAGACTACTAATTTCATACATCAACCAAACTATGTATTCTTAATGAAATTGATGCAATATCTATTCTATCAACTTTGAGAACTCATTTGCAAAAGAAGAATAACTTCAACTATAGTGAGAGATAGAGGACTTTAATTATGTATGCAAGGATTCATCATATACATTATGAAAACCACTTCAATACATTTACATATACATCAAATAAAGTTAAGACTTCATAGTTACAACAAGGGAATGCAAATGGATAATGCCACACAATGAGGGTTCAAGAAGATAACAGTCTTCTCTCCATTTCATCTTCACAATGGACCAAAGAAAAGGCATTACAATATCTCTTACATCAAAAGATAAGTCTAAATACAAAGAGATTCACAAAGGAATGATAGGGTTGTTTTCACACAACCACCCAAAAGAAGAAACCTCCAAGATAGCACCTTCATTGAGCTTCCACAAATCTACAAGAAACAAGGCAAAGGAAAGACCATGGGAAGCTCACCTCCCATCCTAGGCCTCTCATGAGGCCACCCCCAAGCTTGGGGAAACCACATCAAATGGGATACATACAATCATATACAAACACTCACAAGAAACATACAATTGCAAAAACCCAAAATTCCCTCAAGGGTGTAACTAAGGAATTCCATGAACTCCTTTTGTGGGGTGTGGGTGGACAACCCATGGAGACAACCATTGCGTAATCATATAAAAGGCCACACATGGACCCAAATATCACAATTTCATAACAAGGCTCACATGGCCAATCTTCCCTCCTTATACCCCCAATGCCTCATGGGCTAAATGCAAGGTTACTTGAGGAAAATCACTCACCCAAGCTTCATCCTTCCCCACACATGGAGGAGACTCTACACATGGAGTTGCCTCCATTTCCCACACCCCCTCTTGATTTCTCTTCCCTCCCAAGGGTGAGTGAATCCAAGAGTAAACAACCCCAAATCCAATTACAAGAAAAACATAATACATTCTTGCTCTCACCATGACCAACCATGGGGAGCTAAAACACAACAAATAAGCAATGCAAGCTTTCTCCATGACCAACCATGGGGAGCCAAAGAACAAATACACAACACATACAATCTACTACAACAAAAATGAGAGAAAAAATTCCTACCTCAAGTCCAAATGCTAATTGAAGGAGTGTTGAGCCCTTATCCAAATCTCTAAGATTTTTCCTCCTCTAAATTTTGGTACTCTCTAAAGATAGAGAATGGGTGAACAACCCCCATCCTTCCCCAAAATTCCTCTAAAAAGGGCCTCTAAACCTACCCCCACAAACCTCATAAAGATGGTCCTACCAAGTGGTGACCTAGCACTCCTCTAAGCAAGGTAAGGGGTCAAAAGTATCTTGGCATACCACAAATTGGAATTTCGTTGAAGGTTAAATTATCACTATTAGAGGGGACAAAAAGTCAATATATGGCTTCTCCCATGCTAAAAATACCCCTAACCCATGGGTACAAGGAATGGGCTACCTCAAAATGCATGAAACCACCCCCTAGGGTCCCATTTAACCCTCCAAAAACCATGGTTCAATGTATGCACCAAAAAGTAAGATGTGACTTCACTTTGGGGTCCTATGACAAGTGGATGCACTTTGAATTCCCCCCCGAAGAAGCTTCTAGAACTAGCTCTCACACTCTAACCACATGACATACCTTAGTTAACATATAACTCTAGTGTCAAGTGACACTCACATAATTAACATCACAATTAAGGTATGTCCACAATATTACAACACTTAACATTCCTACACATACATTCACATTATAGTTACAAAATAAACACTTCACAACGAGGTCCTGGTCTCTTCAATAGATGGGGCCTTGGCTTTACTGTTAGCACATACATTCAATGTGATTTCCCCAAAAATATTTCCATGGTCCTTCCACCTGCAACACCTCAATGCAACATCAGTAATTCAAGGAAGAAACCAATATAATTAAATATACAAATACAACATCCCTACAATAATCCCAATCCAACTGCATATGATCATATAGGGTACAATAATCAAATCCATACACTTTAATTGCATAATTCAATTGCATTTCTAATGCATACTAATCTCGTAATTCAATTGAAATCATGATCATCAATAATCTAACACCTTCATAAGGTAATCATCAATTACTCATAACCTCAATGCAGTGAAGATGTCTAACATGATATTCATTTGCAACATAGAATTCAATTGCATCCTTACAATCACTTTCTCATAATTCATAATTCAATGCATACGTCTAATCACTTTCATATATTGCATAATTCAAATGCATATAATTTTATACACACAAGTTATTATTTCTACTACGTAATCAAAGTCACATAAAGTACAGTGCCGTCATATAGATCATAATCCAAATGCAGGCTTGCAAACATATAGAATACATTCATTATTTCAATTCAATTCAATAATTCAATTGCATAACTCCATAGTACTCCTAATCCCAAAGATTCTCAATTTTCCTTAGCATAGTATTTAAGATAAATCGATGGTTCAATATCGGTAAGGGGTAACCATATCTGTTGGGTCCTATAAAATTCTTATCACAAGTATGATTAAATTTCCTAATCTAGGAAAACAAAATGCAGAATAATCCTATTAGTCTGGGATCTAACAAATCCTTGTTCAGTGTTCTAATAATATCGCCAAAACATCACTATGGTATAGCCATATAATACATCATCAAAGCATTACTCAATGGAACCTTAATAGTCTTGCTAGATCTATGATCTGCAGGGTAACATACTGCATCCAAGATTCACTTACACAATTAATAACCTAGAGATATCTCCTCTGTCATAGCGATAATTAATTGATAGGTACTGATATGAAGGTACAATATATAGGTCTATCCTGAGGTACAATTATGTTAGGGATTTACCAATCATCTAGATACTACAAAACCCCTTAATCCTCTGACATCGAAGTGTCAAGGAAAAGGTGGAAATGGGGTGGGCCTTACAAATACACTAATGCAAATGGAATTTTTAGATTCCTCTATCATGACTCTTTCTTCTAGACAATGGCAGTTATTCTTTGATGGCTCCTATACACAAAATGGATCCTGAGCAAGCATATTATTTATAACTCCTCAAGAATACTCTATACCTAAAGCATTCAAATTAAAGTTCCCTTGGACAAAAAATATTGCAGAATATGAAGCTCTTCTTAATTGCATGAAACTAGCAATTGAGTGGAGAGTGACATAGCTACACATTCATAGAGACTCTCAACTTGTTATCCATCAAGTAAATGATGTGTACCAAACTAAAGATGAAAAGCTCATTCCTGATAAGAGAATGGTAGATGATGTAAAGAAGAATTTCATATTTATCTCATTTGAGAAAATTCCTAGAACAAAGAACAAGGCTGCCGATGCAATGGCAACACTGTCTACTTTATTGCAGCAACCTAACCATGAGCTATGCTATGAGTTCCTGGTGGAAGCACTATCTTATCCTGCATATGATTCCCCTGAAACCTGCATGATCTGCACTATTGTTGGTCATGATTCATCTACATACAAAAACCTATTTTCCTATCTCCAAGACCAAATCATTCTCGATACCTTCAACTACCATGAAAAGAGATACCTTATCTGTAATGCCTCCCGATATGTCATCATTTGTCATGATATGTACAAATGAGGTCTACATGGTACACTACTTAGATTTTTAGAATGGGAAGAGTCTCAATGTGCATTAGAGTAAGTCCATGATGGTATTTATGGTCACACTTGAATGGTTTAATAGTAGCTTGAAAACTTATTAGGGTTGGGTACTATTGGCCTGAAATGGAGAAAGAGTCTATCAAGTTTGCTAAGAACTGTCAAAAGTGCCAAGTGCATGGCAACTTAATTCATGCTCTAGGGAGAGATCTAATTCCCTTTACTACACAATGGCCTTTTCATCAATGGGCCTTTGATCTTATAGGAGCTATACATCCTCATTCTTCTAATGGACATACCCATATAATCACAGCTATAGATTATTTTACAAAATGGGTAGAAGCAGTCCCTTTGACACAAGCAACTGGAAAATAAATATCCATGTTCATCCTGAACTATATCATATGTAGATATGGGATACCTCATTCCATAATCATAGATAATGGTGGACAATTCAAGAACAAAGATCTAGATGGTTTATGTGCTAAATTCAAGATTACACAACATTGGTCATCTATCTACTATCCTCAAGGGAATGGATAAGCAGAGGCTTCTAACAAGAATCTATTGAAAATATTGCACCGTACAGTTAATAAAATAGGAAGAGATTGGCATCTCATGATCAATCCAACTCTCTGGGCCTACAAAACAAGTATCAAAATGCCTATTGGGGCTACACCTTTCTCTTTAGTTTATGGGTCTGAAGTGGTACTACCTATTGAGGTTGAAATCCCATCACTAAGAATCATAATGCATGGTCTAATAACTGATGATGACTATAGAGTGTCTAGGTTGCAAGAACTTGAACTACTAGATGAGCATAGACAAGTAGCATATGATCATCTTAGAGTATATCAAAAGAGAATGTCTAGAGGTTACAACAAGAAAGTCAGACACAAAGAATTTCAAGTTGGTGATCTAGTCTTGAGAGTGAATCCTAAAAATCAATCACATAGAGAACACAAGGGGAAGTTTGAACCCAACTGGCTGGGTCCCTTTGTTATCACTACTACTTTTGGCTTCGGTGCCTATCAACTCTCAATGACTGAAGGAGAACAGCTTTGAGAACCAATCAACATTCTCCATCTGAAGAAATTCTATGCCTAAGGCATTTAGTCTATGGTAAAATGTCCTGAAAAAATTATAAAAATTGGAAAAAGTCCTGAAAAAATGAACATCTTGGTGAAAACCTAGCAATAGGTGCCTTGATGATTCACAAAAAAAGTAAAAAGTATCAAAAGTACAAAAAAATTGGAAAAATAAAATATAGAAAAAAATGAGAAAAAGAAAAAGTGCCTTGGTGAAAACTTGGAAATAGGCGCCTTGGTAGCAAAAATAGAATCTCTGCCAAGATGGTGAAAACTCAGAAAATGGGTGCCACTTGTTTCAAAATGCTCCATCTATCAGTACAATCTTGGTCTTTCCCAACTTTCAGTCTTGCTTTAGTTTGTACATATCTCCCGATTTGTTTCTGCATTCCTATTTTCAATAAGTCAGTCTCTACACCAATCAGCTAAAGTGTCTATATCCTATCAATGTTCAAACTTGGGGGCAATCAAAGTCATATCCTATGGCCTCCAATGTATCTTAGATGTATCATATCCAGTCAAAGTCCTTTGAAGCTTCATCCGAGTCAGTTAGTTTGTCTCATCTCCAGAAAGGATTTTGCATCTACAACAACACAATCAAACACAAACTGAAAACAATCTGTGCTTTACATGCTTTTATCTCCTTGTATGCTTACTGATTCGCATTGAGATTTTTTCATATTATGTCCTTTTGAGCTCTTCGATGATGTCCTTTACAAGATTTAGAGAGTGATGACTAGGGGCATAATCTTTTCTTTATTTTCTTCTTGTATGTGAAAATCTAACAACTTTAGAAATTCTGGATTGAAATGGTGTCCAAATGTAAGAGCCTCTATCTCAAATTGGATAGCCATGCGTACCTCGACCATTGATACCCAAAAAATTCAAGGAAGTTTGATCTAACTATTGTCTTTTTTTGAGTGAGTTCTTTCTCCTATTGTGAAATGTGATCTTACCTAAGGATGTGAACGATAAAGGGTCACTAGGGGTAATTCACATTAGATTTAGAATGATCTCTTGACTGCTTGATGTGTTTGTCATTCAAGGCATATTTTGGTCATCATGACATTTATGTTTTGATGCTTATACAAATTTCTATATCAAAATGGATATGATATTCAGGTCATCCTAACATTTATGCCTTGGTGCTTATATCTAATCTGACATTTGAAAAACAAAATCAATATTCATATATCCATGGTTTCCTAATCAGTGGGTGTTATATTGATTCATGTGCATACAAATCGATATTCATATGTCTATGGTTTCATAACTAGTGGGCATTGTATTGATTTATCCAGTTACCTAAAAATTCAATGATGAGAATGACCGACACATGATCACTGACTAGGTCCTAGGTTTAAGTTTCATTTTACTTTGCTTGTTTCTTTGCATTTTGCATGTTTGCATGATCTCACAAATGACTACACAAACTTCAACACTTGAATGATTCTTCAATCACCTATTCAAATCTAACAAGAGCTGAAACCTACCTCGAAGGTCTCTTCAGAGAATCACAAGCAGTTATCCTCTTGGGTTAAACATCCTTTTTGACATAAGATTGAGTACTTGTCTTCATCAATTCTTGCAAAACATATCATGTGTATCATTGCATTTACATTTCATATCATAACCATCTGTTGCATTACATTTTATCCATGTGCATAAGCATAAATCATACATACATCTTTCCATAATCAAATACATTTGCATAACATCCATACATATGAGAAAAATCATTGCATTGCATATATCCATACATACATTCTACTCTACTCATAGCATAAGCATCACATGATATCATCATAAATCAAAACATGACAAGTACACATGAAGTCACAACCAAAATATTGATCTCATATATATATCAAAAATCTTGAACTAGTTAGGTGTGCACTATTGGCACAGTGTACAAAATAATATGCTCATGTGAGCTATCAAAGTCAGAATAGTATATTAATAATCATAAAAAGCACAATATATCAAAACATATCAAAACAAATCAATTGTCAGCTTGATCCTCTGCATCTAGTGGAGGTAGTGCATCCGGTACTGCCTCTACTTTGGGCACTCTAGCTCCCTCTGATGCCATAATATACTGAGAGTACGAAGGGACTCTCTATGTAGCAGGAACAATAGTATAATATGTGGACACATAGTAAGATACCTGAGAGGTCTGATGAATCACCTCTTCCTATAATCTCTGCACCTCTGCACAAAGCTCACTACGTTGTCTATCAGCCTCTAAAAATATCTCCTCCCACTGAGCACTATGAACCTTCAGGTCCCTGACCTATACTCTGAGCCGTTTGATAGTCTCCTTTGGAGTAAGAGGAACAGTAGGATCAACATCATTTGCGGGCATCTCAGTATCTGGGGCAACCTGCTTAGTGGTCTCTGCTCTCTATGCCTTATGGTATCTGACCTCAGCACCTAAATCAAAACATGTGTCCTTCTCTATCAGATCTATACCACCACCCACAACCTACTCTATTGCAAGTACCTCCTTAGCTGAACCAACCCCCCCTAAAGTACCACCCTCTCCCCTAATCTATCTATGAGAACCTATTGATCTACCTTTTGTAGAACTATTGGGACGAGGGGGCCTCATCTGTCCTGATGGTCTCTGTGGTAGAGCCATCACTCTGGGTCTCAAAGGTGTGGGATGCATAATAGGAACCTATGTGGGTTTGGGACATTGTCCCATCAAAGAACCTATAACATCCATCACCTCCTCCATGGAGGTTATCAGCTCTGTCAGATAAAAAAATCTATGAATCAGATGATCAGCAAGCCATGCGATAAATCCATCTATAACACTAGCATCAAATACATCTGGTTTGTACTCCCAATCTCTACCAACAATAGCACTGTACTCTTATGAACACAAAGCATAAGAGAGCCTCATCGTCCATTCGAGTCCAAGGTCAAGACCTATCTGAGCATAAGTACCATAATCCTCTGGGGCATCCTGTACTCATCCATACTACTGCCAGACCCTGGTAATAAGGAATCTCTCTATAGTGGAGGATGACCTTCCGATCAGCACACGACTCTGAAAGAAGAAACTAAATTGCTCTCGTGCAATCAGACAAGGCCCAATAGCTACATATGGTCTCCACCGAACAAAAGTCATATCATCGAGGCATCACCTCCAGTACTCTACATGGCCCATCCACCCCTGTATGACATATCCAACATATATATATATATATATATATATATATATATATATATATATATATATATATATATATATATATATAATAGGCTCCTGAGGCTGCCTCTATGAAGTACATACTAGTCTCAACACTGGGATATGCTCCCATGCCCAGATCTATAGAACTAAAGCTCCAACTGTAAAAGACTTGCTCTCTTGATACACTACATCGTGCATCTCAGAGAACATATGGGCCAAAAGACACTGACCCCAAGCCAACTCAGAGGGAGTCACCATCAAACGTGCTACCATAGGGGCCCAACCCATCAAAAGACCATTTTGTTGATGGTTAGACATAATAATACTGTTGATCATCTCGATAACGATACACTCCAGCCGGTGCATCTGTCCATAATGCTACACTAAGGTCTCCCAAGAAATGGAGGCAGTCATCTAAGTATCATCTCCAAAGAGACATCTAAAAGCTAAAAGACCTAAATTCCCAAAACTCACATACTCTGGCCACCGGTTTGCATGGAAAGGAATGTGTAGTATATGATACACATCCTCAGGGGTAACAGTGATCTCCCCAGTCGGCAGGTGGAATGTCTGGGTCTCCGAATGAAATCTCTCAATCAGTGCAATCAAAAGTCCATGATTTACCCTAATCTTAGGTAAATGAATGAGGTACTCAAAACCACAGGAAGCAAGGTGTACCCTCATAGGGTCTGGCAGTGACACACATAATCTCTAAGTAGGTGGATGTGAAATCTATACATGAACATCTGGATATATGATCTACACAATATAGAAATAGAGAATCCTATCAGTAATTTGGTCATAGAATGGGTTACAAGGACAAGAATTGAGTAGTTTAGTATGTCAGAAGGTAGGTTAAAAGGTTAGCAATTAGGCTAAATGATCAAGAAATTCAAAAATTTGACCTACTACTGAGTTTTAGGCTCATTATTTTCCATATGACACTTCAGACTGGCAGGAAAAGTCGTACAAGTTTCTACATCATACCATATGACAAATCATAGTGACACAACAGTGCATCCCTCATCGTACGAGTTATGAGGGACCCAATGAAATGTCGTATGACTCTTGGGTCCCTCTGATATGAGTCTTGGGGGCTTATGAAATGACAACCTATCTACCCTTCAAAAGTTGTACCTGGAGAGTCATACGAGTTTTCGTGCATTCAAAATTTCAAAATTGAAAAGTGTATGAAAAATCCTAAAAATGCTATAAATCATGGAAAAATTGAACTTTTAGCGAAGCACAAAGGTCCACCTACCGGATGTCTGTACTGCTGAGGTCTCTGGTGTCTCTGGCTATGCTCAAATCAATGTGAACTCATAGGTACCTTTGGTTCTACCATTTTCTTGCTCAGAGGGCTCCACAAGATTTCTAAAGTCAAAAGGTTGAAATGAATTGAAAATGACCCTTCCGACCTTTATATAGCTTTTGACCTAATTTTCAAAAGTGCTCTATTTTTTACAAAAATTGCACGCCTGGTTAATTTCGACGTTCTAAATCCATTTTCGGGATCAAAATCAAAATCTGAGATCATTTACTATGTCAAAATCATGATTTAAAATTTTTGGACCCAGGACAGTCTACTACTTGCATAATCAACCTTCAATCATCACAAAAATCCAGTATTCAACTTAACTGCTTATCTTATATCAAACTATCAAAATTTCAACTTGGTCAACTATGGTCAACTCATGGTTTAACCTAGTCAAACTTGGTCTTTTGGACCTCCAAACGATGCAAAATGCATTCTCGAATGTGTTTAACCACTTCTCAAATAAATTAACATGCTTCTACACTATCAACACTGACTTTCCTTGTCGGATTTCAATTTTAATCCCGAAGGGGGCATGATATTGCATACATATCATTCAAAGTCTGTAATCTAAATCTGAAATCAAATCTTTCCTCAGTAATCAAGACAACAACAATGTCTAGTTACTGATTCATCAAAAAAGACCTCATCACTTGGGGCATATCAGATTCATCGAGATCCATATCAATCTGGTATTCTCTTAATCTTGTAAACTGTATCATTTTTTTGTAACCATCTGTTCATTAGTGTTATTTCCTTGGTTCTTCATAACTGAAGGGTTCAGATGTGATACCAATGTGATTCTTATCGACAATCGGGTCTGGAATCAGTCACTCACTTCTTCGCAATCATAAGGTTCAGAATCAGGTGTTTTGACACTTTTTCACAATCATCAGTTCATTACTGTTATAGTTAACATTATCTTTGGTCATTCAGGACCTATTATCTTCATATCAATTTCAATCAGCTTCTGTCTCATATCACAATTTCTGTTTCATATCAATTTCAATTTCAAACATCAGTTTCAACATCATACACAGACTATCTTTGAACCATTGTGGTTCGCACAATAATTGAAAGAGGGGCAAAATGTAATACGCTAAAAATGGGCTATAGGCTCATCAACCTCCTATATCAACACATCGAATGAAATCGACATCAAAGTCCTAACCTAAGGCACATCTACACATCATCGAATCCTAATTGATTATCTCAAATTCTGCATCGGGGAATATTCCTCGTAATATTCCTATTTATCCTAATTATCTTTAATTTAATGATTATTTGACAATAAATCCTATTTATCCAAAAGTTTGATTAATTGAATATTCTAAATATTTAATTAATTAGATTTAATACTGCCACTTAATTATTTAATTAGATTTAATTATATTTATTCCTAAATCTATTATTTCATTTTGACAATAAATCAAATATCCTATGACTAATTGATTAAATTCTTATTTAATTATTAATGTCAATTGTCAAATTTAATAATATAGTTTTTGGAATAAAAGTTTGATTTATTTTTAAAAATCAGTTAAGTTGAGGATAAATCACTTTATTTATTTATTTAATTCATAATTAATTATGCACATCCAAAAAGCATTTGAACTTTAAATCAGAAAATCAATTCAAGTTGTTTTAAAAATAAACTCAACTCTCTTTTGAGTTAAAAGCTGATTTCAACTTCTGATTTAAATCAAAAAGCTATTTTTGCATGATTTTTTATGAGTTAACTGTCTTTAATTCCTTGTTGACTCAAAAATCAACTAGAGTGATTTATGGCTTTTTTCTCATGCATCCCCAAAGCCCTAGATTTCTATAAAATCAAGGCTCAGCTCTTCACAAATCATCTCACAAGTTTGCATACTTACTCTGCCAAAATCAATCCACAAATTTGCACAATCACACTGGTGAATCGACATATGAAGAATTGAAGCTTCTTTGCAAATCAATAAATTTTGTGAGATCAATGTTATTTGCAATTCATTGTAGCTTAATTTACATATCAATTTTTCCATCTAGAATAGATTCATATCAGTTTATTTCATCTTATTGCACAAAAAAACCAAAAAAATATAGATTAATTTGCATTCATCTCATATCTAGATTTTTCATTCAAATCCTTCATTTAGGTGTTGTCAAGGTTACTGATCTCGGTCCAATCTCAGAATACATACTCGCATCTACTAAAAGGCAGTAAATCACCTGGTTAGATTAGTTTCCATTTCACTACATGATTTTGATTTTAACTAACCTCTAATGTTTTACTGAAGTGTTGTGTCTACAGCTAGGTACAAAATTCACACACACAATTAGCATCTAAATTGTTTTGGGCCATGAGTTTAGCTAATCCTAGTCCTTTGACTAGTTTTGTGATTTGAATGTCAACGTTGAATTCTTGAATCCTGTTAATCTATCTACACCTCCTTCCTGAAACTTCTTGTTATACTAAGATGTCCTTCACTGTAGCACTAGGCACATATGCAACTATAGTTTCTCCAACTAAGTAGTATCTAAACTTCTTAATAGCTTTAATTAGTGCATAGGCCTATTTTTCATTTCTATCATATCTTAATTCTGTCTCTTGCAAAATTTTACTTAAAAAAAGATATGTGTTGCTCAAAATCTTTTGAGTTCTTTTGCAATAATATTGCAACAATAGTATGAATAGAAGCAAAAGAGAAGATTTGGAGGGGCTTACTATAATTTGGTGTGCTCAACACAGGTGCATCATTGATTGCTTGCTTGATTTCAAAAAAATTCCTCCTAGATTCTTTAGTCCAGTCCATCTTTGCATCTTTTTTCAACATTTTAGAGATAGGGACACTAGTCTCAACAAAATTTGGGATAAATCTTCTTACAAAGTTTATATGTCCAAAGAAAGACTGAATTCCTTTGACATTTCTTGGCAATATTAATTTTTCAATTGCAATTACCCTTTCAGGGTCAATATTAACTCCAATTTTAGACACAATGTGACCCAAAAGCTTACCTTCTATTACCCCAAAATCACATTTATTTTGTTTCAAGATACTCCACAATCTAGAGCTCTCACAAAAATTATTTCAAGGTGGCCACAATGTTGATCTTCCTTTGTTGAGTATGTTGTGAGGTCATCCTGATATATGACAAGGAACTTGTTGATGAAATATGCAAATGCCACATCCATGGCTCTTGGAAAAGTAGCCCCAACATTTGTCAAACCAAAAGGCATCCTAACATACACATATATACCCCATGGAGTAGTAAATGAAGTTTTAAATTGTTCAGTATCCTTGACAATAACTTGGTTATAGCCTGAAAACCCATCCATCATAGACATCATCTCTGAACTAGTTAACTATTTGTAACATGGCCTCCATATTTGGCAATCCATAGTTATCTTTTAATGAGTTCATATTCAAATTTTTGAAGTCAACACAAAGACTAATGTCTCCATTCTTCTTCCTTACTGGGACCAAGTTGGAAACCCATTTCGAATGCCTAATAGGTTGAATGATGTCTGCATCATTCATTATCTATAATTATTATTGCATTTTTGGTGCCAAAGTAGGGTTCACAAGTCTTAAATTTTGTCTAAAAGGCTTTGTTCCTTCTTTCAAAGGAATCTCATGTTGAAAAAAATCTTTTCTATAGGATTTCAAGTCATCATAAGACAATGAAAAGACATGACTATATCTCCTAAGAAGATCAATTAGGGACTTTCTTATTTTGGGAGATAACTTTCCCCCAATATATTTTTTTTTTGGAGTTTCAACAGTCCCTAAATTTATTTCTTCTAGGTTCTCTGGCTTATCCACATTTTTTTTTGAAAAGAACCTATCATTATTATCAAATGCTCTCTCAAGAACAACCAAACCCTTTGGGACCTTGTTTGTTTTTAATTGCAAGAATTCCCTACATAGAATAGTATGCTTACCATCTGAAGTTTCCACATACCCACTGAAATTCAATTATTTATCCTCAAGATCAGCCTCAGAATGTAAAAACCTTAAGATGTCCAAATCATATTAAAAAACTTGCCAATTTTCAATGTTGTCTGGTATATAAGGTTTATACTAAATTTCAATTTTGGAAATTCCAAAAAATGTAATATCCTTTGGTTTTAAAGAAATATTTGCAAGCACATCAGCCATTTTTTTTTAACTTCTATCCATCCACTCAATACCAAAAGCATCAAAACCTTTTATCACATCCCAAACTACTTTTTTGTATTATTTCAATATATCATTCTTTGATGCATATTTGGATCTTACTTGAGATATCACAAGTTATGAATCTCCAATCACTCTAATGTTTTTGATTTTGTGTTTTGAAACCAACCTTAGCCCTATTAATAGAGCCTCATACTCTACAATGTTGTTTGTACAAGGGAACATTAAAGTAAATGAATACATAAATGTCCTTCTAGTAGGAGTAATTAACAATACACCTGCACCAGCTCCCTCCTTAGAGCTTGCACCATCAAATTAGATGGTCCATAAACTATCTTGATCTATCAAATTCTCCTTATCATAAGATAAAAGTAAAGGTTCATCTTTTCCTTCATCCTTTAGGCTTTATACATGAAAAGAATTAACATCAGTGTCAAGGAAATAATTCATGTTTTCATTTTCTATTTCTTCCTCAATCATATGGGAAGTTCTATTTTCCCTGGATACCTTAACATTTTGACCAAAAATTTTGAAGGTTACAAAAGATAAGTCACATTGTATACTACCTCCCATTTTCTTGACAATAACATTCCATATTGAGGTGGTATGTCAACAACTAGTACACTCATAGTTAGTTGTCTATTAGGATAAGTTGCAAGCTTGTAAGGGAAGGCCTTAATTATACCAATGATAGGTACTTCCTTGGAATCCATGGCCTGACATCTCCCATGAGGAGTATCCTCCTGAAGTCCCATTGTTCTCATGACCTCAGTAGGCATAACTATATTGGATGCTCCAAAATCTATCATGCAATTTTTTAACATTTTTCCATTTATGACTAGAGTTAAGAAAAAGTGATCAAAAGATCCCAAAGAAGTACTGACAACATTTGTATCTAGATATATCCGGGGTATTTCTGAAACAATTTCTTCCACATCCTTCCCCTTTTGTTCATATTTATCTTTTGTCCCTCCTTCTATCTCAGTGTTTTCTATCTTTTGAACATTTGTCGAAAGAGCACCACTTATCCATGTAAGGGAATTCTTTTTATGCTCACCTATTATTATCATTTCCATTAATGGAACCTTAACTCTTATCTGAGATAAAAACTAACTCATATCTGTTAGAAACTAAAGTCCACCAAGCTAACTGAGTGGGGGGTTGAATTAGTTATCAGATAATTATAACTTTTATCATCTTCAACAACATTAAACCATATAAGCAATATAATTACAAACCATAGAAAGATATTCATACACAATTACAAAATAACACAAGATATGTTGACTAGGGAACCTCCTGATCAAAGAGTAAACCCTAGTGGGAATGATGCCCACAAAAGATGCACTAATGTGAATATTCCTTGTGAAAGGATGGACTCTGTTAGGAGTCTTATGAAATACATTCAGTACATATAAATCCCTGTTAGGAGATTTTGAATCCCTGTTAAAAGATTCTAACCCTGTTAAGAGTTATGGAAGACAAAATGACCCACTGCCCAAATAGCTTCAAGGTAAGATCATTGAAATCACTATCCAAATAATCTTTTCATTATTAAATAGAATAATATGTGACTTCTTCTCTAACTATGCTAAACTGCACTCACTGCTACATTAGATCTCAATTTTAGATCTCTAAACTTCACATGTCTTCCTTCACAATTTCACTTTCACAACTTCATAATCAACCACTCTCATGCCACACTCTTACCACATATCACATCACTCTCCTTTAAAACAAGGAAAAACAATCCTTCCTTTATACCACACTCAAATAATTACAAATGAGTCGGCACACAATTACAAAATAAAAGATTCCACACGCTACACCAAAATTACATAAAACTATCAGCTTCCAAATACAATAAATCTCCACTCATGTGACTTCAAAGTTTGCACTATCATCCATGTCACTATCAATGTGTCTCTAACTTCCCTTTAACTACACAAAGCCAGATTCCATCCCGATTAGGAGATATCATCCGATTTCCAAAAATTGCTACTCAGGAACACTGCCTGAATACTGCTTCCACCAAAATGATCATAACTTTCATTAATAAAAGAATTACTATCTACAATCTTAACCATAGATATATAACATATCAAAGATTATATCCTCAATGTCAAATAGCTTCAACTGCAATATACCACGTGCGCTAATCAAAACACTGTCTGCTTCTCTGCAAGTCTTTGGTAAAACACTGTGTTGACATGAATGACAATCATAGTCATGAATGCAACAACAACTGCTATAGGATGGGTGCCAAACACTTTAGAATTCATTCCTAACAATCTCCCTCATTAGCATTGATGGAAACATAGATGAAAAAATCCAATGTTCCAAAAATCCAATATTGCAACACTGCTTCTCCAAATCCTCTTCATTAATCAAATCTTGCTTCATTATCCTGTTTAGTTCTCTCATATTGTTTTTCATGCATACTTCTCCCCCATTGACATCAATGACAGAAATTTCATCACTATGTCAACAACAACTCAATGTCAAAAGACACTATTCAGAAAAAAAAACAAAAACAAACATTTAGTAGAGTCCTCATGACTCATCTCAGATACACATACTCCCCCATAGAGGAAGTACCAACATCTAATCTAGAAGAAAGATAGAGCTCATATATTACTAGACAGATGCAACCAACTACATCACTACTCAAAAGTTGGTTGGGGCATAACCCCAAGCATACCTCTCAGATACTCAAATGTATCCTTAGGCAAAGGCTTTGTAAATATGCCTGCTATCTATTCCTTTGTGCTTATGTACTCCAGTCTTACTTCTTTCTCAACAACATTCTCTCTTACAACATGATACTTGATCTCTATATGTTTTGTCTTAGAATGTAGTACAAGATTCTTAGACATACTGACTGTACTAGTGTTTTCACAATGTATAACAACAAGTTCAACAAATTTAATTCCAATATCCTTCAACATTTGCTTCATCCAAATTATCTGGTTACAATTGTTTGCTACTACTACATACTCTACTTCTGCTATGCTCTATGAAATAAAATTTTGCTTCTTGCTTAGCCAAGAAACTAATCTTCCTCCAAGGAAAAATGCTCCTCCACTAGTGCTTTTCTTATCATCAACACTACCTCCCCAATCAGCATCTGTATATGCACATAGGGTAAAATCATCAGATTTTTCATACCATAATCCATAGTCCATTATGCCTCTTAAATATCTCAATATCCTCTTTACTATTGCATAATGTGATTCTCTAGGTTCAGCTTGAAATCTTGCTACAATTCCAACTGAATGTGCTATATCCAGTCTTGTGTGTGTCAAATACTACAATCCTCCAATCATGGATCTATATTTCTTCTGCTCAACTGTCAGTGTTTCATCTATGCTAGCTAACTTATGTCTGGTTACCATAGGTGTTCCAACTAGTTTATAGTCCTCCATTCCAAGTCTTTTCAGAAAATCATTCAAGTACTTTGTCTAACTTACAAAGATACCATCATTGTTTTGTGTTATCTGTAATCCCAAAAAGTATTTCATCTCACCAATCATACTCATTTCAAATTCAGTCTTCATTTCATCAGCAAATTTTTCACTAGCCTCATCTTCTCCTCCAAAAATAATGTCATCAACAAAAAAAACTATAATCAACAAACCATTTTCAATTTCTTTTATGTACAGATTGCTATCAGGTGTTCCTTTAGCAAATCCCAACTTTAACAAATACTTATCCAGTCTTGCATACCAAGTTCTAGGTGCTTGCTTTAGTCCATATAATACTTTCTTTAGTTTACATACCATCTCTCCTTCTTGAGTCAAAAGAAAACCTTTAGGATACTCAATGTAGACTTCTTCTTCCAATTCTCCATTCAAAAATGCTAACTTCACATCCATTTGATACACTTTGAATTTCTTAAAAGCTACATAGGCCAAAAACATTCTTACTACTTCAATTCTTGCTACTGGTGCAAAATTTTATTCATAGTCAATTCCTTCTTTCTATGAGTATCCCTTACATACCAATCTTGCTTTGTTTCTTACAACTTCTCCTTATTCATTCATCTTGTTTTTGAATACCCATTTAGTTCCAATTACATTCTTGTCTTTAGGTCTAGGGACCAATTCCCATGTCTTGTTCTTTTCTATCTGATCTAGTTCTTCTCTCATAGCATTAATCCAATGTTCATCTTCACAAGCTTCACTAGTAGATTTAGGTTCAATTTGAGAAATTAAACATAAATGTACCTTATTCTGAGTCAGAACTTCTCTATCCAAACTTCCAATAACTTGTTCAATTGGATGATGTCTTGATAAATACCTATTCAGTGTCATAGTCTCAGATCTTGCTTCAACTATAGATTCTTCTCTAGATTCCTCTCTAGTTTCTTCAGCATGACTCTCATTCAATAATTCACTGTCAGTCTCATAGAATAATTCAGTAGTTTCAGTGTTAGGCTTAGGATAAGCTTCTTCATCAGATTCATAATCAAGCATTCATTCTTGAATTTTGAAATTTTCATCAACTTTAACATTTTCTCTCTCAACAATAGTTTTAGTTCTCTTATTGTAACATCTATATGCTTTTCTCTTCAAAGAATATCCAAGAAAAATACCTTCATCACTTCTAGGATCAAACTTTCCAATATCATCATCTCTCTTTATATAACATTTGCTTCCAAAAATTCTAAAATACTTAACTGAGGGTGCATGTCCAAACCATAATTCATAAGGTGTCTTTTCTGTGTCTTCTCTGATTTGTACTTTGTTCATTGTATATACTATTGTATTCACTACTTCTCTCCAAAATGTCTTCGGTAAATTATTCTCAAATAACATAGCTCTTGCTGCTTTAGTCACTAATCTATTTCTTCTTTCTGCAATACCATTTTGTTCAGCTATTCTAGGGGCTGAAAACTATCTCTTAATACCATTCACTCCACAAAAAGTGTTAAACTCTCTAGAAGTACATTCACCACCTCTATCAGATCTCAAACATTTAATATTCATTCTAGATTCATTCTCAACTTTGTTCTTAATGATCTTAAACTTATCAAATGCTTCAGATTTTTCTTTCAGAAATGCAATCCACATCATTCTTGTAAAATCATCAACAAGAATCATAAAATACCTTTCTCCATAGAATCCTCTAGTCCTAGTAGGACCACTCTGTAATACCCCAAAAATGGGCTATAGGTTCATTAATCTCTTATATCGACACATCGAACAAAATTGACATCAAAGTCCTAACCTAAGGCACATCTAAACATCATCAAATCTTAATTGATTATCATAAATTCTGCACCGGGGAATATTCCTAGTAATATTCATAATTATCATAATTATCTTTAATTTAATGATTATTTGGCGATAAATCCTATTTATCCAAAAGTTTGATTAATTGAATATTCTAAATATTTAATTAATTATATTTAATACTGCCACTTAATTATTTAATTGAAGTTAATTATATTTATTCCTAAATTGTATTATTTAATTTTGACAATAAATCCAAAATCCTATGAATAATTGATTAAATTCTTATTTAATTAATTAAAGCAAGTTGTCAATTTTTAATAATATTGTTTTTGAATAAAAGTTTGAAAAATAGTTGATTAACCCATAAATCAATTGTTTTATTTTTCAAAATCAGTTAAGTTGGGAATAAATCACTTTATTATTAAATTAATCCATAAATAAATCATGCACAATCAAGAAAAGAAGAAAACTATCAATTATCAATTAAATCTAAACTCTATTTGGAGTTAATCTCTGCTTTTGCATGTTTTTGTGAGTTAAATATCCTTTATTTAAAAATAACTCAAAAATCAACCTGAGTTATTTGAGTGATTTATGGCTTTCTTTCATGCACCTCCAAAGCCCTAGATTTCTATAAATTAAGGCTTCAACTCTTCATTATCAATCCATCCATGAATTGCACACTCATGCTGCTAAATTGGAGACTGAAGAATCGATCTTGAGAATTCGAGTTGTTGTGAGATTTTCATTTGTTATTGCATAGTTTCCATATCATTTCTTAGCTTAGTTTGCATATCAGTTTTCCATATCATTGTTAGCATAGATTCATATCAAGTTTTTATCATTATTGCACAAAAAAACCAAAAAAATAGATTAATTGCATTCATTCCATATCTAGATTTTCCATTCAAATCCTTTGTTTAGGTGTCATCAAGGTCACTGGTCTCGGTATAATTTGAGAATACATACTCACATCTATTAGAAGGTAGTAAATCTCCTGGTTAGATTAGTTTTTCATTTATTGTATGATTTCAATTTTGAATAACCTCTAATGTTTTACTAAAGTGTTGTGTCTACAAATCAGGTACAAAATTCACACACACATTTTTGGCACCCACCGTGGGGCCCTAAAATGGGTTTCCCTTTAAATTCTATCATTTCTATCATTTCTTGTCTTTTTCTATTCCCAGCTATGATTTTTATTCTCTGTCCGTACAATTTTTATATGAGTTTTGTCAGAAACTTGCTCCAGGAGATACCCACTATCATACAAAAATTGATTTGATTGAGGATCACATAAGTAGAAACCCACTATTGTCTGAAAGCTAGATTGTCGTTTGATCTAGTACCTAGTGTTGTATGAATTTTTGGACTGTTGTCTGGAAGGTAACCCACTATTGTATGAGTTTCAGTGCCAGGGTTCAATTGTCGTTTCATTTTTTTAGGGAGTTTGTCAGATTTGGTTTTCAGATTTTGACTAACAGCTAACCCTAACAATTGAAATTCTCTATTTTTGATTGATTTTCACTGTTTTTTTATTGGGAAAAGTGCAAGAATTACTAAAAATAGGTAAGAATCTACTAAGCATGTTGTGAGGAATTTAGGTAACCTTCTCAACTGATAATGTTTCGATTTGGATTAAAAAGAACATCTTGCGTGTCTAGCTTGAGTGCCTTTTTTTTCCATATCACACATTTCATTTGGGCTCTAAAAATGAACATAGATTTTCTTTCAAGCATCTTTGTTACACATAGTAAATAGGCCCTATGAACACTATTCATGGCTCTTGAGAGAGTGAGTTTCTAGCGAAACTCTTCTCAATGAAGGAACCCTTGTAGGTAGGGAGGATATTGAGAGAGTCTCACGTTCCACTAGATCTGTGTGTCTTCAACTTTTGATTGATGCATTCTCTCTCTAGAGAGGTTGATAGATCATAAGGGGTTGACGTCATAGATCTTTGTGAGATAATCTTGGTCTTAGTGTGTCAGATTAATCTGTCTACTTTTTTTGGGTTAAAAGTGAAAAGGCTAGGGGATTATGCTCTACTTCCTTTTTGGATAGTACCAGAAACCCAAATCCTTGAATCTGGAACTAGTCTCCATGTGGTATATGTTGTGAGTTATCTTTAGAGAGGGTTAACCATAGTGGACATTCTCTTAATTGGGTCAACCACATTGATGGAACCTCAAGCGATAATAGCCATTTTCACCGTGGTAGTGACAACCGCTATATAAATGTCCTATTGGAAGAAATCTCCACAGATGTGGTCTCTTTTTGGGCTGTCAGATCTCCCTAGAAGATCTAGAAGATTAAGTTCTCAGATTATGTCAAAACACTGGTGCACCTGGATTGGAGTTCACCCTCTTGGATCATAAAAGTTACAGAGTCAAACCATTACTAAAAACCCTAGTGAGGCCAAATTTTCATTTTCTAGGAATATGTGCATTAATGCAAAACCTTTTGGAACATACACAATTAGCACTTCTAAGGATTAGCACAAATAAGTCACTTGATTGTTCATGCGCAAGGTTGTTTTTGCCCTTGTTCATTATTTTTAGACATGCTTGAAATCACTTGCTTGTTGTTTTGCGTTCTTTCTTATCTATCTGGTTACTGAAAATGAATAAATTTGTTACAATCCTCAAATCTGGACATTGAAATTTGCAAACAATCTGAAACTGAAAACCCAAAATTTGCAAAAATTGAAGTAAAGCACCTTCTAGAGTCAATAGTCATTTTCTAAAGTTAGAAAGTCATACAACTTTTGGCTATTGTCATTTTAGAACCCCTAGATTGTCGTATGGTATCAGGTATATTGTCGTACAAGTTTTGTTGCCAGTCATTTTCAAAAAGTCAAAATTACTACTATCAATTATCATGTGAGTTTTTCAATAGTCGTATGATTTTTTCAATTGTCATTTCATGCTATACCCACTATCGTGCGAGCCTGCAGAGAGTCATTTGAGAAATTTCAAAAGTTGTCAAAAATTTGTCAGAATTATCAGAGACCCAGCTTTTCCAGCCTATTTTTAGAATCTATCAAACAAATCACTGTGTCAAAAATAGAGCAAAAAATACTGAGAATCCAATCATTTTCCTAAAGTGGCCTTTTGAATCTGATTTAGCCTTCTATTTAATCGATTTGAGTCTTTATCATCTTGTGTCAAAACCTTGTCATAACTATCAATCTTCAATAAATCATCAAAATAACTAAGCATTATGAACTTATGTCTGCTATCTTTTGGGAATCTACCCATACATCCAGGGCACAGTATCCCTCATCTAAGTCAAATCTATGCTTCAATCAATCAAACCTCGACAAGGTTGTGTCATCTAATCATCTTGATTCAATTCCTTCTTTAGTTGTCTTCATCATATTCTTTTGATTCACCCAAGGTTAATGGTGGAAACTAGAGCTTCCTCTCACAAGAAATCTAGGGAAATATCTCATACTTTACCTTTGACTCACATAGGTCCAACTTTTGAGAAACTCTTCAATTCTAATCTTTACAAAGATGATGGTGTTGGCAACCTATGATTAAAAATTGGTTACATTCCTCCTTCATCAACTCATGGAGGTACCCAACAAACTCCACATTAATCTATCCTAGGTAGAACTCCTACCATGTCTCAAGTAGGGACAAACTTGGGCTCTCAAAGAGCTCACTCTCAACATGGTGCAGATCAAGAACCTACACCTAAAGAAATTGCTCAATATCAAAATGATGATAACTTCAAACGAATGATGAAGCATTTCTTGAAAGAAGATAGAGAGACATAATTTTTACAATTGGCTCATCAAGGAGCTAAAATTCCTCCCAACTTTAATGTTGAAGATATCATTACACATGAGGAAGAAACTCCACTTATAGCTATGATGAAACAGATGCATGCCATGCAAGTCAAGCTTAATAACCTTGAGAAACAAAAGGAACCCAAGGAGTTCTCCATGGAGGCCCTATGTCCTTTTCCATTTGACAAAGACTTGTACATGCCACCATTCCTAAAAAGAGTGGAGATGCCTAAGTATGATAAGTATGATAGACACTCAGATCCCAAAGATCATGTAAGAGAATTTTGTACATAATCTATGGAGTTCATGCACAAACCAACCTATCTGATGTGTCTCTTTCCTTGATCTCTAGGGGGAGAAACCATCCACTGGTTCTCTCGATTGCCTTCTACTATCAAAAATTTTGAGAAGTAGATCAAATTGTTCTATCAAAAATACTCCTACAATATTCAACATCCAGTCACCATGATCGATATCTGCAATCTCAAACAATATCTAGGGGAACCATTCCTAACATTTCTCAAGAGATGGAGGAAGAAATTCTCTCTATATGCTAGACCTATTCTAGAAACTGAGGAACTGGAAATCTTCATCAATAATCTTGTCCCAGAGATTAATTATCCTTTAAAAATGCAAGATCATACATCTTTTGATAAAATGGTTGACAATGCAATCAAGATTGAAAAAGTACTTGTGAAAAAAGGAGAAATCACACTTCAAAAAGACAAGTACAAATCAAGAGCCAGTTCTAAAGACAAGAATAAAAACTGGAACAAGAATAAAGGTATTGTCACAGATGGTGTTGTTGATACTATCCATGCCCCATCAAAGGCATCGGCTTTCAATCTAACTATTGGTACCCAAGCCATAAAACCTTTAGAACAAAAGGTGCCTAAATCATCTCAAAAGAAGCCAGAGTATAAAAAGTGGTCCACTGATAATAAATGAATGTTCACTTCTCTTGGAGAATCTTTAGAATCAGCTATGAGAACTCTACTAGCCACTAACATCATCTCTTTATCTGAGATCTGACCACCTGATTCTGAGCCTAAACCAAAATGGTGGAGAGAGAATGAATTCTGTGATTTCCATCGGGGTAAAGGTCACAAAACTAATAACTGCTTACACTTGAAACATACTATTCAAGATCTGATTGATAAGGGAGATATCACCATTAACAATCATAAGAGCAATAATGATCATACAACATTCACATAACCATTTCTGAAGCATGGTCAAGAAGTTTCATCTTCTCAACCTAATATGGGGGCAAAGGTCAATTATGCTTACCCTAGAAATAATGATGTTATCAATATGGTTGAACCTTGTCTCTCTGAACATTGCAATGTCATCATAATTGTATGAAGAGATAGAGATCATTCTTCAGCTAACGTAGTTACTTGATCATAGGCTCAAGTGCATCTGAACAGACAAATCCCAAATTCATCAAATGTCCCTAAGATGCCCTTCAATCTTTCTTCCGCTTCAAAATAGAAGGTTGTTTCTAAATCTTCCAATCCTAAAGATACAAGGCCAACATCTTATAGCATTGTTCAACAACTCCAACACACTAATGCAAAAATCTCCATGTTTGAGTTGCTTCGGATATCTCCAGCTCATAGAGCCATTCTAGATAAAGCTTTGCTCAGATCCAATGTTCCTGATGACCTTGATTTAGACAAGTTCTAGACTATGGTTGGACATCTTACGTCTCCGTAGTATATATCATTTTCATAGGAAGATGACAACTCTTTGAATCACCCACATAACCAGCCCTTACATATAGAAGTCTTGATCCAAAACTGTAGAGTCAAACGTGTGTTGATAGATGGAGGCACTAGCCTAAACATTTGTTCTTACAGCTTGATCACACAATTGGGATTTTTAGAATTGGCTATTGATCCTAGAAAGAAAATAACTATCAAATCCTATGATGAACAAGAAAGATCTTCTAAAGGCACCATTGTCTTACCTATTAGAGATACTATATGTCAAGTTCTTGATCTACCTTTGGCTTACAACATTCTCCTAGGGAGACCATGGATACATGGGATGAAAGCTATTCCTTCTATATTTCACCAATGCTTGAAATTTCCTTATGAAGGAGTAGAGGTCACTATTCTAGCAGACATATCCACCACTTGCAATACATTGAAGGAAAGTGTAGATAAGCTTGTGCCTAATAACATAGAATCTTCCATTGAACCAACTAAAGAAGCATCCACATCTAAAATGGAAGATCTTGCAAAAAAAGTTAATATCAAAGAAAATAGTATGGGAGAATATACTATGGAGCCAATCTTATCTTTGACATCTCTCCCTATATCACCTAAGTCTTATGAAAAATATTTGAAACAATCCAAACCAGAATCTAAAGAACCTCTTGAGGCATATAAAAAGAATTTTGTAGAAGAACAAGTCTCCAAGCAAGAATTTGAAGAGGATGAAGTTGTGCTTGCATGGCTATACAAAGATGAATCTGAATCCCATGATATTCAAACTAGTAACTTAGTGGTACCAAAAGATCCTTCTAAGTCCTATGGCCCAAGAGATAAATTAATAGCTAAGATGGGATATTCAGGTAAAGGACCTCTAGGAGTTAGAGGAAAAGATCTTGAGGCACCTCTCCCACATACTGGTAGAGCAAATAAAGACAAAGTTGGCTTAGGTTTTAAAAAGAAACCCTTTCACCTCAAAGGTAATTGTTCTCATGTCATAGAGTAGATCAAACCAGGTGAACCCCTTCTTAAGAAGGAAGAAATAGAACCATCAGATAGTGATTCAGACAGCTCAGAACTCATCCCCTATGAAAAATTTCCTAAAGAGATCAAAGACCTTCTTGATGATAAAAATGATCCAATCAAAAGAATTAATGTAGTAGAAACACAAGAACCTACTATCAATAAAGAGATAGTTGCAACATAAGAACTAGCTAATCTTGAAAACAACCAAGAAGAGGAAGGTGGTAGCCATTCTGAGATAGATTCTCATGAGTATGAATTCAAATCAGAATCTGAGGGTAACCCTTCTTGGGGTATTCATCCTGACTTTACTCATGTTCTTAGATTTCCTAGAGGCATAGATGAAGAATCTAATGACTATAAATGGGGAGCCATTCTAGAACTAGATGAAGATGAGCTTATTACAGAGAAACATGTTGATGTTATTCACCAATATGCACCTAAACCCAACGTAAGTCTAGAGTGAAATTATGAACCTATCGAGTTTGATCCACCTATGGCTGAATTGGACTCCCACAATGACAATGTGCCTATTCATTAATTGAATGTCTTAAGTTGTAATATCACCTTTGAACTCAAGTGTTAGGTTAGGACCAATGCTAACAGATCCATATCCATAAACACTATCTCCCAATCTTTCCCGACTTTGACTATCTAATATCCAAAACTTATTGATCAAACCTCCATAAATCTAAGCCATGGTATTTATAACTTCCCAAATGGCTATGTCCTTGCTTGCTACCTCAATGCATTTGATCCTATGAGTACTTCCATTAGTGAACCAAGCGTTAGCATGATGGAGTTAGACATCAAATATCTTAGTCAGAAAAATAAGAATAAAAAGAAAAAGAAAAGGAGTTCTGAGGGTGAAAACCACTTTGTGGTAGTCTTAGAACCTACAAAAGTAAAAATAAAAGACGTATCTAAAGGTGAAAACCTCTCTGAGGTGCCTCAGGATGAGATATTTTATGTCCTTTCGAGTCATTTATAGGATAGATCAACTTTACATGGAAATATTTAGATATGCTAGGATTAGATCCTAATCTTATAATGCATCATTTATCTATAGCTCCAAATGTCAAACCTGTCAAACAAAAGTTGAGAAAAATGCATCCTCATGTTGCACTCTTGGTAAAAGCTAAATTAGAGAAGCTCCTGAAAGCCGGATTCATCTGAGTTATTGACTATGCAAAGTGAATCTCTAATATTGTACCTATTTCAAAACTAGATAAATCAATCAGAGTGTGCACAGACTTTTGAGATGTAAATAGAGCATGCCCTAAGGATGATTTTCCATTACCTACCATTGATATGATAGTGGACATGACTATGGGCTTTGAGATGTATTCTTTAATGGATGACTTTTTTTGATATAATCAAATAAAAATTGCTCCAAAAGATCAAGAGAAAACTACTTTTACATGTGCATGGGGTACCTTCTATTAGAATGTCATGTCATTTGGGCTTAAAAATGCTGGTGCTACATATCAAAGAGCCATGACATCTATTTTTCATGACATGATGCATAGGACTATGGAAGATTATGTTGATGATACTTTAGCAAAATCTATGATTAGGGCTCCACATCTAGATGACTTGAGCAAGATACTAGACAAAATGGAGAAATTTAATCTCAGACTAAATCCTAAGAAGTGTGCTTTTGGTGTCACTTTTGGAAAGCTCTTAGGATACATAGTTTCAAAGAAGGGCATTGAAGTTGATCCAGCTAAGGTAAATGCTATAATGGAAATGCAACCTCCAAAGAATATTATTCAAATGAGGACATTGCAAGGAAGAGTTCAATCTATCAGAAGATTCATATCATAGCTAGCAGATATATCACAACCTTTTACAGAAACATTACATAAAGGTGTGACCTTTGCATGGAATGAAGAATGTGAGAACAAATTTAACCATATCAAGAAGTATCTATCAAATCCTCCTATCTTGATGCCTCCTATTCATGGGAAGCCTTTGATCTTATATGTCTCCACTACAGATACATCACTGGGGGCATTGCTAGCACAACATGATGAGAACAAAAAGGAAAGAGCTATATACTATATCAATAGAACATTGGTTGCATATGAGAAGAGCTATTCAATGATTGAAAAAGCTTGTCTAGCTGTGATCTTTGCATCATAGAAACTGAGACACTACATGTTAGCTCATACCACACAATTGGTAGCTAAGATTGATCCACTCAAGTACCTACTAAGCAAAGCTGCCCTCATAGGTAGATTAGCTAAATGGGTTATGCTCTTAAGTGAATTTTACATTGACTATGTGGAAATAAATGCTATCAAAGGATAGGTTATTGCTGATCAATTAGCAGATGCACCTATGATTGATGATACACCAATGCAAATGGAATTTCCAAATTCCTCTATCATGACTCTTTCTTCTAGAGAATGGCAGTTATTCTTTGATGTCTCCTATACACAGAATGGATTTGGAGTAGGCATATTGTTCATAACTCCTCAAGGATACTCAATCCCAAAAGCATTCAGATTAAAGTTCCCTTGCGCAAACAATATTGCTGAATATGAAGCCCTTTTGAATGGTATGAAAATAGCAATTGAGTGGTGACTAACAGAATTACACATTCATGGAGACTCACAACTTGTTATCCATCAAGTCAATGATGTGTACCAAACTAAAGATGAAAAGCTCATTCCTTACAAGAGAATGGTAGATGATCTAAGGAAGTATTTCCTATCTATCACATTTGAGAAAATACCTAGAACAGAGAATAAGGCTACCGATGCAATGGCAATGCTATCTACTTTATTATAGCAGCCTAAACATGATCTACGCTATGAGTTCCTGGTGGAAGCACTATCTTATCCTGCATATGATTCCCCCTAAACCCACATGATTTGCACTATTGTTGGTCATGATTCATCCAGATACAAAAACCTCTTTTCCTATCTCCAAGACCAAATCATTCCTAATACCTTCAATCACCATGAAAAGAGATACCTTATCTGTAATGCCTCCTGATATGTCATCATTGGTCATGATCTATACAAACAAGGTCTAGATGGTACGCTACTTAGATGTTTAGAATGAGAAGAGTCTCAACATGCATTAGGGGAAGTCCATGATGGTATTTGTGGGTCACACTCAAATGGTTTAACACTAGCTCAAAAACTTATTAGAGCTGGGTACTATTGGCCTGAGATGGAGAAAGAGGCTATCAAATTTGCTAAGAATTGTCAAAAGTGTCAAGTACATGGCAACCTCATTCATGCTCCAGGGAGAGATCTAATTCCCTTTACTACATAATGGCCTTTTCACCAATGGGCATTTGATCTTATAGGAGCTATACATCCTCATTCTTCTAATGGACATACCCATATAATCACAACTACAAATTATTTTACAAAATGGGTAGAAGCAGTCCCTTTGACATAAGCAATAGGAAAGAAAATATCTATGTTCATATTGAACTATATCATATGCAGATGTGGGATACCTCATTCCATAATCATGGATAATGGTGGAAAATTCAAGAACAAAGACCTAGATGATCTATGTGCCAAATTCAAGATCACACAACATTGGTCTTCTATCTACTATCCTCAAGGAAATGGACAAGAAGAGGCTTCTAATAAGAATCTCTTGAAAATCTTGCATCGTACAGTTAATAAAATAGGAAGAGACTGGCATCTCATGATCAATATAGCTCTATAAGCCTACAGACCAAGTATCAAAACACCTACAAGGGCTACACCTTTCACTTTAGTTTATGGGTCTGAAGCGGTACTACCTATTGAGGTTGAAATCCCATCACTAAGAATCAGAATGCATGGTCTAGTAACTGATGGTGACTACAGAGTGTCTAGGTTGCAAGAACTTGAACTACTGGATGAACACAAATAAGAAGAGCATGATCATCTCAGAGTATATCAGAAGAGAATGTCTAGTGGTTACAACAAGAAAGTCAGACACAGAGAATTTCAAGTTGGTGATCTAGTCTTGAGAGAGAATCCTAAAAATCAATCACATAGAGAATGCAAGGGGAAGTTTGAACCCAACTGGCTGGGTCCCTTTGTAATCACTGCTACTTTTGGCTTTGGTGCCTATCAACTCTCATTGACTAAAGGAGAATAGCTTCAAGAACCAATCAACATTCTCCATCTGAAGAAATTCTATGCCTAAGGCATTTAGTCTATGGTAAAATGTCCTGAAAAAATCTTAGAAATCCGAAAAAGTCCTAAAAAAAAATGAACATCTTGGTGAAAACCTAGCAATAGGAACCTTGATGATTCACAAAAAAATTGAAAAATATCAAAAGTACAAAAAAATTGAAAAAATGAAAAGTACAAAAAAATGAGAAAAAGAAAAAAAAAGCCTTGGTGAAAACTTGGAAATAGGCACCTTGGTAACAAAAATAGAATCTTTGCTAGGATGGTGAAAACCTAGCAAACAGGTGCCACTTGTTTCAATACATTCCATCTATCAGTGCAATCTTGGTCTTTCCCAGCTTTCAGTCTTGCTTTAGTTTGTACATAACTCCCAGTTTGTTTCTGCATTTCCAGTTTTCAATAAGTCCGTCCGTACACCAATCAACTCAAGCATCTATATCCTATCAATGTCAT
This sequence comes from Chamaecyparis obtusa, assembly GCA_027943335.1. Classification (NCBI taxonomy): domain Eukaryota; kingdom Viridiplantae; phylum Streptophyta; class Pinopsida; order Cupressales; family Cupressaceae; genus Chamaecyparis; species Chamaecyparis obtusa. The sequence goes on from BSBK01002231.1 coordinate 5,081,206, forward strand.
ATCCTATGGCCTCTAATGTATCTTAGACATATCATATCTAGTCAGAGTCCTTTGAAGCTTCAATCAAGTCAGTCAGTCAGTCTTGTCTCCAGAAAGGATTTTGCATCAATAGAAACGCAATCAAACATCAACACAAACTAAAAACAATCTGTGCTTCATGCTTTTATCTCCTTGTATGCTTACTGATTTGCATTGAGATTTTTTCATATTGTGTACCTTTGAGCTCTTCGATGATGTCCTTTATAGGATTTAGAGAGTGATGACCGGGGGCATAATCTTTTCTTTGTTTTCTGCTTGTATGTGAAAATATAACAACTTTGGAAATTCTGGATTGAAATGGTGTCCAACTGTAAGAGCCTCTATCTTGAATTGGATGGCCATGCGTACCTCAACCATTAATACCTAGAAAATTCAAGGAATTTTGATCTAACTATTGTCTTTTTGAGTGAGTTCTTTCTCCTACTGTGAAACATGATCTTACCTAAGGATGTGAATGATAAAGGGTCACTATGGGTAATTCACATTGGATTTAGAATAATCTCTTGACTACTTGATGTGTTTGTAATGCAAGGCATATTTAGGTCATTACAACATTTATGTTTTGATGCTTATACAAATTGCTATATCAAAATGGACATGATATTCAGGTCATCCTGGCATTTGTGCCTTGGTGCTTATATCTAATCCAACATTCTAAAAATAAAATCAATATTCATATGTCCATGGTTGCCTAATCAGTGGGTGTTGTATTGATTCCTGCGCATACAAATTGATATTCATATGTCTATGGTTTCATAACTAGTGGACATTGTATTGATTTATCTGGTTACCTAAAAATTCAATGATGAGAATAACCGACACATGATCAGTGACTAGGTCCTAGGTCTTAAGTTGCATTTAATTTTGCATGCCTCTTTTCATTTTGCATGTTTGCATGATCTCACAATGACTCAACAAACTTCAAAGTTTAAACAATTCTTCAATTATCTCTTCAAATCTAACAAGAGTTGAATCCTAACTTGAAGGTCTCTTCAATCGAATCGAAAGCAGTTACTATCTTGAGTTAAACATCCTTTTTTGACATAAGACTGAGTACTTGTCTTCACCAATACCTACAAAACATATCATGTGTATCATTTCATTTACATATCATAATCATTTGTTTCATTACAATTCATCCATGTGCATAAGGATAAATCATACATACATATTTCCATAATCAAATAGATTTGCATAACATCCATACATATGAAAGAAATCATTGCATACATTCTACTCTATCCATAGCATAAGCATCACATGATATCATCATAAATCAAAACATGACAATTACACATTAAGTCACAACCAAAATATTGATCTCATATATATCAAAAATCTCAAACTAGTCATGGGTGCACTACTGGCATAGTATACAAAGGAATGAGCTCAACTGAGCTATCAGAATCAATATAGTATATCACTGATCAAAAGAGTACAGTATATCAGAATCAATAGATCAAAAATGTTAGAACATATCACAGATCAATCATTTATTAGCATGATTCTCTGCATCTAGTGGAGGTGGAGGTGGTGCATCAAGCACTGGCTCTACTCTCGGGGCCCTAGCTCCCTCTGATGCCATCATGAACTGTGAATAGGTAGGAACTCTTTGTGTTGAAGGAACTATAGTATAATAAGCTAAAACATAATATGTAGATCTTGAGGTATGGTGGATCACCTCTTCCTGTAACCACTATACCTCTCTAGTGAGTGCAGTGCATTGTCTATCAGCCTCTATGAATCTCTCCTCCCACCTAGCACTACATATCTTTAGGTCCCTGACCTAAACTCTGAGACATCTAATGGTCTCCTATGGGGTAGGATGAACAACTAGATCAACATCTGACATATTAGTATTAAGGGCCCCCTGCTCTATAGTCTCTGCTCTTTGTGCCTTGTGGTGTCTGACCTCTGTACCTAAATTGAAACTAGTATCCCCCTTTGTAAAGTCCATACCACCACCCACCACCTTCTCAACTGCAAGTACCTCATCTACTAAACCAACCCCACCTAATGTGCCATCCTCTCCCCTAGTCTATCTATAAGATGTTAGAAAGTAAAGATCCCCAAGATAACTAAAGGGGGGGGGGGTGAATCAGTTATCAGATAATTTATCCATTCAACAGCTTTAAACAATATAATCAATGTATTGATCAATCATAGAAAGATAATCATACACAATTGCACAATAACACAAGATATGTTAACTAGGGAACCTCTTGAAAAGAGTAAACCCTGGTGAGAATGATGCCCACAAAATGATGCACTAATATAAAAGTTCCTTGTTAGAGGATGGACCCTGTTAGGAGTCTTATGAAATACATTCATTACATATAAATCCCTGTTAGGAGATTTTGAATCCCTGTTAAAAGATTCTAACCCGGTTAAGAGTTTATGGAAGATAGAAGGACCCACTGCCCAAATAGCTTCAAGGAAAGATCTCTGAACCCACTATCCAAAAGATCTTAAAATTATTCAATAGAATAATATGAAATATATTACCTCCTTCACACTGTGCCAAAACTGCACTCTCTGCTACACAATTCCAGATCTCTGTACTCACAAGTCTTCCTTCATCACTAAATTAGATCTTTTCTTCACTTCATGCATATATTTGCATCTCACTCTTCATAGTACACATTGCAATAAGGAAAAAATTCCTTCTTATATACCAAACTCAAATAATTACAAATGAGTTGGTCCTTAATTACAAAATAATAAATTCTACACGCTACACACAGAATTCACATAAAATTGTCAGCTTCCAATTACTGTAACTTTCTCCAAACATATCCTCAAAGTTTGCACTATGAACCATGTCATCATTAATGAGTCTCCAACATCCCTTTAACTACACAAAATCAGATTCCATCCCAGCTAAGAGATATCCTCCAATTTCTGAACATCGCTACATAGAAACACTGTCTAAACACTGCTTTCACCAAAATGCTCATAACTCTCACAAATGAATGAATTTATTTTTGCGATGTTAACCATAGGTTAATAACACACCAAAGAACATACCATCAACTACAAAAAATCCAATCTACAATAAAATATGTGTGCAAAACAAAACTATACCTACTTTCCTGCTAATATCCAGAATATCACTGTGTTGACATCAATGACAATCCAAGTCATGAATGAAACAACAACTGCTACAGAATGACTGCCAAAACACTTTTCATTCATTCCTAACAATCTCCCCCATTAGAATTGATGGAAACATAGATAAAAAATATCCAATGTTCCAAAAATCCAATACTGCAACATCATTGCAAAATATCAAATCAAATCTTGCTTTGTTTTCCTATTCAGCTCTCTCATACAATCCACAATGTTTTTCATGTTTATCTCTCCCCCATTGACATAAATGATAGAAATTCCATCACTAAGTCAACAAAAACTTAATGTCAAAAGACACTTTTTAGAAGAATACAATAACAAGAGTCCTCATGACTCAGCTCATAAACTCCCCCATAGAGGAAGTTCCAACATCCAATCCAGAAGAAAGATAGGGCTCATATACTACTGGATGGATGCAATCATCTGCATCAATTCTCAAAAATAGGTTGGGGCATAACCCCAAGCATACCTCTCAAATACACAAATGTATCCTTAGGTAAAGAATTTGTAAATATATCTGCTATCTGCTCCTTTGTACTTATGTACTCCAATCTTACTTCTTTTTCTGCAACTTTCTCTCTTACAACATGATACTTGATCTCAATATGTTTAGTCTTAGAATGTAAAATAGGATTTTTTGACATACTCACTATACTGGTGTTATCACAATGTATAACAACAGGCTCATCAAATTTTATTCCAATATCTTTCAACATCTGCTTCATCCAAATAATCTGATTACAATTATTTGCTGTTGCAACATATTCTGCTTCTACTGTGCTTTGTGAAGTACAATTCTTCTTCTTACTTAGCCAAGAGACCAATTTTCCTCCAAGAAAAAAGGCTCCACCACTGGTGCTTTTCTTGTCATCAATGCTACCTCCCCAATCTACGTCAGTATAGGCACATAAAGTAAAATCATCAGAATTCTCATACCATAATCCATAATCCATTGTTCCTTTTAGATATCTCAGTATCCTCTTTACTGCTGCATAATGTGATTCTCTACGTTCTTGAAATCTTGCTACAATCCCCACTGAATGTGCTATATTAGGTCTTGTATGTGTCAAGTACTGCAATCCTCCAATCATAGATCTATACTTTTTCTGCTCAACTGCTGGTGTCTCATCTTTGCTAGATAACTTATGTCCAGTTACCATAGGTGTTCCAACAGGTTTAGAATCTTCCATTCCAAATCTTTTCAATAATTCATTTAAATACTTAGTCTGACTTACAAATATACCTTCTTTTCTTTGTGTTATCTATAATCCCAAAAAATATTTCATTTCTCCAATCATGCTCATCTCAAATTCAGTCTTCATTTCATCTGCAAATTTGTCACTAGCTTCATCTTCTCCTCCAAAGATAATATCATCAAAAAATATAACTATAACCAAAAAACCATTCTCAATTTCTTTTGTGTATAAGTTACTATCTGCTATTCCTTTTATAAATCCCAATTTCAATAAATACTTATCCAATCTTGCATACCAGGTTCTAGGTGTTTGTTTTAATCCATATAAAACTTTCTTTAACTTACATACCATATCTCCTTCTTGTGTCAAAGGAAAACCTTCAGGCTACTCAATGTAGACTTCTTCTTCCAATTCACCATTCAAAAATGCTGACTTCACATCCATCTGATACACTCTGAATTTCTTGTAAGTTGCATATGCTAGAAACATTCTCACTACTTCAAGTCTAGCCACAGGTGCAAAAGTTTCTTCATAGTCAATTCCTTTTTGTTGTGAATATCCTTTACATACCAATCTTGCTTTGTTTCTTATCACTTATCCTTGTTCATTCATCTTGTTTCTGAATACCCACTTTGTTCCAATCACATTCTTGTCGTTAGGTCTAGGGACCAATTCCCATGTCTTGTTTTTTTCAATCTGCTCTAGTTCTTCTTTCATAGCATTGATCCAATGTTCATCTTCACAAGCGTCATTAGTAGTCTTAGGTTCAATTTGAGAAATCAAACATAAATGTACCTTATTTCGAGTCAAAACTCCTCTATCTAAACTTCCAATAACTTTCTCAACAGGGTGATGTCTTGAAGTATACCTGTTAGGTGTCATAGTTACTGATCTTGTTCTGACTATAGATTCTTGTTTGCTTTCTTCTCTATTTTCTTCTCTATTTTCTTCTTTTTTCTCTTCTTTGTCTTCTTCAGTATGACTTTCATTCAGCAAATCATTGTTAGTTTCAAAAAATAATTCTTCATTTTCAATGTTAGGCTGAGGTTGTGCTTCTCTATCAGATTCATAATCAAGCATTCTTTCCTGAATTTTAAACTTCTCATCAACTTTTACATTTGCACTTTCAACAATAGTCTTAGTTCTTTTGTTATAACATCTATATGCTTTGCTTTTTAAAGAATATCCAAGAAATATTCCTTCATCACTTCTAGGATCAAACTTTCCTATATCATCATCTCTCTTTATATAACATTTACTTCCAAAAATTCTAAAATACTTAACTGAGGGTGTATGTCCAAACCATAATTCATAAGGTGTCTTGTTTGTATCTGCTCTGATTTGTACTCTGTTCATAGTGTATACTGCTGCGTTCACTGCTTCTCTCCAAAATTTTTTAGCCAAATCATTTTCAAACAACATAGCTCTTGTTGCTTCAGTTATTGACTTGTTCCTTCTTTCTGCAATACCATTTTGTTCTAGTGTTCTAGGGGCTGAAAGTTGTCTCTTAATACCATTCATTTCACAAAAGGTGTTAAACTCTCTAGATGTAAATTCACCACCTCTATTAGATCTTAGACACTTAATCTTCATTCCAGATTCATTCTCAATTTTTCTTTTCATGATCTTAAACTTATCAAATGCTTCAGATTTTTCTTTCAAAAATGCAATCCACATCATTCTTGTAAAATCATCAACAAGAATCATAAAATACCTTTCACCATAAAATCCTCTAGTCCTAGTAGGACCACTCAAGTCTGTATGAACAATCTCCAACTTCTCTGCCGATGTGAACTTCTTGTTGGGAAATGAACTCTTTTTCTGCTTTGCCATCATACATTCTTTGCAAATCATGTTAGTAGGTTTCATAATTCTAGGTAAATCTCTTACCGCAAGTGTAGTGCTCACCTTGACAATATTATCAAAGTTTATATGACAAAACCTTTTATGCCATAACCAACTGTCATCAATCCTAGTTATCAAACATGTCATCTTAGTAGGATTCAACTGAAATACATTACCTCTGGTTCTGGATCCTTTTTCAATTAGATTTCCATCTTTATCTTTTATCACACAAGTTTTCTCAGAAAACCAAACTTGATAACCCTTATCAGCCAATTGTCCAACGCTTAGTAGATTATGTCTTAATCCATCAACAAAGTAAACATCATCAGTGTTAGTCTTTCCATCAAGAGTAATAGATCCTATACCCTTAATCAAACAAGGTGCATTGTTACCAACCCTAACAATTCCTCCATCATAATTATCTAACTTAACAAACTTTCTTTTATCTCCAGTCATATGATGTGAAAAACCACTGTCTATAATCCAATTGGATTTCTTTTCAACTTGTGAAACTAATGCTTTTTCTTCCCTTTTATCAGATTCAAAACTTTCTTCTTTAATTGCTACAAATCCTATTTCCTCAAAGTTATCATTATCACTCTCACTTAAATGTTTTTCAATTCCTGCTTCAAAATATTCATCATTTGCATAATAACATTCTTTAGATCTCCTAGGTTTAAAGTTTCTTCTATACTTCTTAACTCTTTTAGGACATTTAGATGCAAAATGACCATATTCTTGACAAGTCTAACATTTAAAGATTTTCTTACCATCTAGTTCTCTTTTTACAAGTAATGCAATACCTTCTTCAATCTTCTTATCTTCCTCAAATTTTCTACTACTGGCATAATCTCCATTCACACTAGTACTTCTTGTAGGTCTAATGCTAAGAGCACTGAATGTTGTTTCCATTCTAGGTAGGTCTCCTGATAATCTCAAGTTCATCTCTGTTGTTTCTAATCTTCCAAGAAGAGTTTCTCTTGAAAATTTCAATGTACAAGGTATCACTTGTTCAATCATCTGCGTTGTCTACTTGAATACTGGTGTCAAAGTTCTCATAATTTTCCATATCACTTCATTCTATGTCTTATCACCTCCACAAGACTTTATTCCTGTCACAATCTCAGACATCCTACCAATATAACTTCTAATAGATTCATCTTCCATCATTCTGATATCTTCAAATGCACAAATCCAATTATGTAATCTATCCTTCTTTGCATGTTCATCACCTTCAAAAGTAGAATGTAAAGCTTTCCAAATTGCATGAGATGTTTTCAAACATCTTACCTGACTATATTCATTCTCCGATAGTGCTGATAAAAGTGCTTCTCTTGCAAGTATGTTACACATTAATAGATCTAGTTCATCTTTAGTTCCTGCCTCTAGATTGTCTTCCTCAATGATAGTCTTCTCATTCTTTGTAATAAACCAATAACTTGGTCCTAAACACAATAGATGTGTCTTCATCTTTTCTTTCCAGCTATCAAAATTTACTCCATCAAACTTAGGGCTTTCTTTTTTGAAATTTTCCATGGATCTCCTTAAGTTGTTAAACTTTTCTTTCAAGGACCTGCCGCTCTGATACCAATTGTTAGAAAGTAAAGATCCCAAAGATAACTGAGAGGGGGGGGGGTGAATCAGTTATTAGATAATTTATCCATTCAACAGCTTTAAACAATATAATCAATGTACTGATCAACCATAGAAAGATAATCATACACAATTACATAATAACACAAGATATGTTAACTAGGGAACCTCTTGAAAAGAGTAAACCCCGGTGGGAATGATGCCCACAAAATGATGCACTAATATGAAAGTTCCTTGTTAGAGGATGGACCCTATTAGGAGTCTTATGAAATACATTTAGTACATATAAATCCCTATTAGGAGATTTTGAATCCCTGTTAAAAGATTCGAACCCAGTTAAGAGTTTATGGAAGACAGAAGGACCCACTGCCCAAACAGCTTCAAAGAAAGATCTCTGAACCCACTATCCAAAAGATCTTAAAATTATTCAATAGAATAATATGAAATATATTACCTCCTTCACACTGTGCCAAAACTGTACTCTCTACTACACAATTCCAGATCTCTGTACTCACAAGTCTTCCTTCATCACTGAATTAGCTCTTTTCTTCACTTCATGCATATATTCACATCTCACTCTTCATAGTACACATTACAATAAGGAAAACATTCCTTCTTATATACCAAACTCAAATAATTACAAATGAGTCGGTCCTCAATTACAAAATAATAAATTCTACACGCTACACAGAGAATTCACATAAAACTGTCAGCTTCCAGTTACTGTAACTTTCTCCAAACATATCCTCAAAGTTTGTGCTATGAACCATGTGATCATTAATGAGTCTCTAACATCCCTTTAACTACACAAAATCAGATTCCATCCCAGTTAAGAGATATCCTCTGATTTCTGAACATCGCTACACAGAAACACTGTCTAAACACTGCTTTCACCAAAATGCTCATAACTCTCACAAATGAATGAATTTATTTTTGTGCTATTAACCACAGGTTAATAACACACCAAATAACATACCATCAACTATGAAAAATCCAATCTACAATAAAACATGTGTGCAAAACAAAACTATACCTACTTTCCTGCTAATATTCAGAATATCACTGTGTTGACATCAATGACAATTCAAGTCATGAATGCAACAACAACTGCTACAGAATGACTACCAAAACACTTTGCATTCATTCCTAACATGAGAACCAGAAGATCTACCTATTGTGGAACTAGTGGGATGAGGGGCCCTCATCTATCCTGATGGTCTCTGTGGTGGAGCCATTTCTCTGGGTCTCAAAGGTGTGGGGTGTACCATAGGAGCCTATGTAGGTCTGGGACCTTATCCCATCAAAGCACTAGTCACATCCATCACCTCCTCCATGGAAGGTATCAGCTTAGTAGGATTAGAAAATCTATGAATAGGATGGTCAGCAAGCCATGAGATGAATTCGTCAATAACACCAGCATCTAGTACAACTGGTCTATACTCCCTGTCCCTGTCGATAATAGCACTATACTCCTATGAACACAAAGCATAAGAGAGCCTCTACATCCATCCAAGTCCAATCTCACACCCTATTCATGCATATGTAGCATAATCCTCTGGGGCATCTTGAATATGTCCATACTACCACCAAACCCGGGTAATCAAAAATCTCTCTATGGTGGAGGAGGACCGCCCAATCAGTACACAGCTTTGGAAGAAATAGCTAAACTAATCTCAAGCAGTAGGCCAAGGCTCAATGGCTACATACAGTTTCCAATGAACAAATGTCATATCATCGAGGCATCACCTCCAATACTCTACATGGCCCATCTGTCCCTATATAACATATCCGGCATATCTATATATGACAGGCTCCTGAGGCTACCTCTGAGAAGTACAAATAGGTCTCAACATAGGGATATGCTCCCATGCCCATATCTGTAGAACAAGAGCTCCTGTGGAAAAATATTTTCTCTCTTGATACACCATCTTGTGCATCTCAGAGAACATATGTGCTAATAAACACTGACCCCATGCCAACTCAGCAGGAGTGGACATCAACCATGCTACCATAGGGGCCCGGCCCATCAGAAGACTATTTTGCTGATGGTCTAACATAATGATACCACCAATCATACCAGCAATAATACACTCTAATCGGTGTGTCTATCCATATCTCTAAACTAGGGTCTCCCAGGAAATGGAGGCCATCATTTGGGTATCATCTCTGAAGAGACGTCTAAAAGCTAAAACACCTGAGTTCCCCGAACTCACATACTCTAGTCTCCTAGCAGCATGAAATGGAATCTGCAATATCTAGTACACATCCTCAGGAGTAATAGTAAGCTCCCCCATCGGTAAATGGAAATTTTGGGTCTCTAAGTGAAACCTCTCAATCAATGTAGTCAAAAGCCCATGATTTACCCTAATCTCAAGTAAATGTATCAAGTGCTCGAAACCACAAATAGCAAGGTGAACTCTCATAGGGTCTAGCAAGGAAACACATAATCTCTGAGTAGCAGGATGAGAGATCCAAACATGTACATTTGGATATACGACCTACACATCACAGAAATAGGGAATCCTATTAGTAATTGGGTCACAAAATAGGTTACAAGGATAGAAATGGAGCAGTTCAGTATTTCAGAAGATACGTTAATAGGTCAGGAATCAGGCTAAGGAATCAGAAAATTCAAAAATTGGAATTAATACTGAGTTTTGTGCTCATTGCTTTCCATATGAAAACTCAGACTAACATGAAAAGTCATACGACTTTCCACACCATACCAAATGACAAACTATAGTAGCATGACAAAGCATTACTCCTCATATGAGTTATGAGGGACCTGATAGAATGTTATACGACTCATGGGTCCCTCTAATATGAGTTGTGGGGGCTTATCAGACAACAATCTAGCTACTCTTGAAAAGTCATACGAGTCCCACTAGGAAGTCATACGAGTTTCCATGCATGCAAAATTCAAAAATGGAAAAGATGTATGAAAATTTCTAAAATCCTATAAAACATGGAAAAATTGACATTTTAGCAAAGCACAGAGGTTCACCTATCGGATGTCCATATTGCCAAGGTCTCTGGTGTCTCCAGCTACACTCAAATCTATGCGAACTCACAGGTACCTTTGGTTCCGCTGCTCTATCTACCATTTTTCTCAAAGGGCTCCACAAAGATTTCTAAAGTCAAAAGGTTGAAATGAATTGAAAGTGACCCTTCCAGCCTTAATATAGCTTTTGACCTAATTTTCAAAAGTGCTCCATTTTTCATGAAAATTGCACCCCTGGCTAATTTCGATGTTCTGAATCTTTAGGATCAAAATTCAAATCTGAGATCATTTACTATGTCAAAATTGTGATTTAAAATTTTTGGACCCAGGACGGTCTACTGCTTGCATAATCGATCTTCATTCATCACAAAAATCTAGAATTCAACTTAATTGATTATCTTTCATCAAACTATTGAAATTTCAACTAGGTCAACCTTGGTCAACTCATGGTTTAACCTAGTCAAACTTGGTCTCTAGGACCTCTCAACGATGTAGAATGTGTTTTCGAACATGTATAACCACTTCTCAAATCAATTAACATGCTTTTGAACTATAAACACTGACTTTTCTTGTCAGATTTCAATTTTAATCCCGAAGGGGGCATGGTATTGCACATCATTCAAAGTTTGTAATCTATTTGAAATCATATCTTTCCTTAGTAATCAAGACAACAACCACGTCTAGTTGTTGATTCATCAAAAAGACCTCATCGCTTAGGGAAAATCAATCATCACTCGGGGCATATCAGATTCATCAAGATCCATATCAATCTAGTATTCTCTTAATCTTGTAAATTGTATCAGTTCTTGCAACTATCGGTTCAATTGTGTTATTTCCTTGGTTCTTCAAAAATTGAAAGGTTTAGATGTGATACCAATGTGATTCAATATAATGACAATCGAGTTTGGAATCGGTCACTCACTTCTTTGCAATCATAAGGTTCAGAATTAGGCATTTTGACACTTTTTTGAAATCATCGGTTCATTTGTTGTTATAGTTAACATTATACTGCCACTTAATTATTTAATTGAAGTTAATTATATTTATTCCTAAATTGTATTATTTAATTTTGACAATAAATCCAAAATCCTATGAATAATTGATTAAATTCTTATTTAATTAATTAAAGCAAGTTGTCAATTTTTAATAATATTGTTTTTGAATAAAAGTTTGAAAAATAGTTGATTAACCCATAAATCAATTGTTTTATTTTTCAAAATCAGTTAAGTTGGGAATAAATCATTTTATTATTAAATTAATCCATAAATAAATCATGCACAATCAAGAAAAGCAGAAAACTATTAATTATCAATTAAATCTAAACTCTATTTGGAGTTAATCTTTACTTTTGCATATTTTTGTGAGTTAAATATCCTTTATTTAAAAATAACTCAAAAATCAACCTGAGTTATTTGAGTGATTTATGGCTTTCTTTCATGCACCTCCAAAGCCCTAGATTTCTATAAATTAAGGCTTCAACTCTTCATTATCAATCCATCCATGAATTACACACTCATGCTGCTGAATTGGAGACTGAAGAGTCGATCTTGAGAATTCGAGTTGTTGTGAGATTTTCATTTGTTATTGCATAGTTTCCATATCATTTCTTAGCTTAGTTTGCATATCAGTTTTCCATATCATTGTTAGCATAGATTCATATCAAGTTTTTATCATTATTGCACAGAAAAACAAAAAAAATAGATTAATTGCATTCATTCCATATCTAGATTTTCCATTCAAATCCTTCGTTTAGGTGTCATCAAGGTCACTGGTCTCGATATAATTTGAGAATACATACTCGCATCTATTAGAAGGTAGTAAATCTCATGGTTAGATTAATTTTTCATTTATTGCACGATTTCAATTTTGACTAACCTCTAATGTTTTACTGAAGTGTTTTGTCTATAGATCAGGTACAAAATTCACACACACAATAAAGTCTATGAACAATCTCCAACATCTCTGTCGATGTGAACTTCTTACTAGGAAATGAACTTCTCTTCTGCTTACCCATCACACATTGTTTGCAAATCATGTTAGTAGGCTTCATAATCTTAGGCAAATCCCTTACTACAAGTGTAGCACTCACTTTCACAATATTATCAAAGTTTATATGACAAAACCTTCTATGCCATAACCAACTATCATCAATCTTAGTAATCAAACATGTCATCTCAGTAGGATTCAACTGAAATACATTACCTCTGGTTCTAGATCCAGTTCCAATTAGATTTCCATCTTAATCCTTTATCACACAAGTTTTCTCAGTAAACCAAACTTGTTATCCCTTATCAACTAACTGTCGAACACTCAAAAGATTATGTTTCAATCCATCCACAAAGTAAACATCATCAGTATTAGTCTTTCCATCAAGAGTAATAGATCCTATACCTTTAATCAAAAAAGGTGCATTGTTACCAACTCTAACAACTCCTCCATCATAATTGTTAAACTTTATGAACTTTTTCATATCTCCAGTCATATGATGTGAACAACCACTATCTATAATCCAATCATCTTTCTTTTCAACTTGGGAAACTAAGGCTTTTTCTTCCTTAACATTAGTTTCAGAATTTTCTTCTTTAATTGCTACAAATCCTATTTCATCATTATTCTCATTATCACTTTCACTTAAAGTTCTTTCAATACTAGCTTCAAGGTCTTCATCATTAGCATAATAACATTCCTTAGATCTTCTAGGCTTGAAATTATTTCTGTACTTCTTAACTCTCTTAGGACATTTAGATGCAAAATGACCATATTCTTGACAAGTCCAACATTTAAAAAATTTCTTACCGTCTGGTTCTCTTTTCACAAGCAAGGTAATACTTTCTTCAATCTTCTTGTCTTCTTCATTTCTAGATCTACTGCTACCAGCATAATCTCTACTCACGCTAATGCTTCTCAATAATTTAGGGTGAAAACTAAGAGCACTAAATGCTATCTCCATTCTAGGTAAGTCTCCTGATAACCTCAGGTTCATCTCTACTGCTTCCAATCTTTCAAGAAGAGTCTCTCTTGTAAAGTTCATAGTACAAGGTATAACTTGTTCAATCAACTGTGTTGTCTTCTTAAATACAGGAGTCAATGTCCTCAGAATTTTCCATATCACTTCATTCTCTATCTTTGTTCCTCCACAAGATTTTACCCTTCAATAATTTTTGACATTCTACCAATATAACTTCTAATAGATTCATCTTCCAACATTCTTATATCTTCAAATGCACATATCCAATTATGTAATCTAACTCTTTTTGCATGTTCATCACCTTCAAAAGTAGAGTGCAAAGCTTTCCAAATTTCATGAGACTTTTTCAAACATTTTACCTGACTATATTCATTCTCTAGAAGTGTTGTCAAAAGTGCTTCTCTTGCAAGTATGTTACACATAAATAGATCTCTCTCATCATTAGAGCATGTCTCAAGATCATCTTCTTCAATGATAGTCTTATCATTCTTTGTAGTCAACCAACAACCTGGTCCTAAACATAGTAGATGTGTCTTCATCTTTTCTTTCCAACTGTCAAAATTTACTCCATCAAACTTAGGGCTTTCTTTCCTAAAATTCACCATGGATCTCCTTAAGCTATTAAACTTCTCTTTCAAGTTCTTGCTGCTCTAATACCAATTGTTAGAAAGTAATGTCCACCAAGATAATTGAGAGGGGGGGGTGGTGAATCAGTTATTAGGTAATTATAACTTTTAAAATCTTCAACAACATTAAACCATATAAGCAATATAATTACCAACCATAGAAAGATATTCATACACAATTACATAATAACACAGGATATGTTGACTAGGGAACCTCTTGATCAAAGAGTAAACCCCAATGGGAATGATGCCCAAAAAAGATGCACTAATATGAATATTCCTTGTGAAAGGATGGACTTTGTTAGGAGTCTTATGAAATACATTCAATACATATAAATCCCTGTTAGGAGATTTTGAATCCCTGTTAAAAGATTCTAACCCTATTAAGAGTTATGGAAGACAGAAGGACCCACTGCCCAAATAGCTTTAGGGTAAGATCACTAAACTCATTTTCCAAATAATCTTTGCATTATTCAATAGAATAATATGTTACCTCTTCTCTGACTATGCCAAACCACACTCATTGCTACATCAGATCTCAATTTTAGATCTTAGAACTTCACATGTCTTCCTTCACAATTTTGCTTTCACAACTTCATAATCAACCACTCTCATGCCACACTCTTACCACATATCACATCACTCTCCTTTATAACAAGGAAAAACATTCCTTCATTTATACCACACTCAAATAATTACAAATGAGTCAGCACACAATTACAAAATAAAAGATTCCACACGCCACACCAAAATTACATAAAACTATCAGCTTCCAAATACAATAAATCTCCACTCATGTGACTTAAAAGTTTGTGCTATCATCCAAATCACTATCAATGTGTCTCTAACTTCCCTTTAACTATGCAAAGCCAGATTCCATCCCGATTAGGAGATATCATCCGATTTCCAAAAATCGCTACTCAGGATCACTGCCTGAATACTGCTTCTACCAAAATGATCATAAATTTCATGAATAAAAAAATTATTGTTTGTGCTCTTAACCATAGACATATAAAATATCAAAGAGTATATCCTTAGTGTTGCATAGCTCCAACTACAATATACCACATGTGCTAATCAAAACACTATTTGATTCTCTGCAAGTCTTCGGTAAAACACTGTGTTGACATCAATGACAATCATAGTCATGAGTGCAACAATAACTACTATAGAATGGGTGCCAAACACTTTAGCATTCATTCCTAACAATATCAATAGGTGTGACTTTGATAATATATAAATCTTGCCTTCCCTGAAACATACTTTCATCCTCAACCTGTGATGGAAGATGTAACTTGTCTTCCTTTTGTTGTTTACTCTCAATTAGGGGAATAGGGATACTTGTCACTGGTGTCTTCACCTTTACTCTGTATATATTGTTTGAATGACCTAGCTTCACTCCCCCTTTTATATTCATCTTTCTGACACTATCAACATCCTTACTTTTATCTTGTACTTGCTTAGTGTCCACTTGACTTTTCTTAATAAATACACTTGCTAGTCTACCATCTGCATTACCAACTATTCTATTTCTCAAAACATAATTACCCCTAGCTTGATTAACCATGTCAATAGTTATTAGAGCTATTTCTTTATTAGAAGGCCTTCTTAATTCAATAGGCTCATCACCCTCCTCTATATTACAAATTATATTTTCAATATCTTCCTCCTCATCAGAAAAGACCTACTGATGATATATATCCTTCTGCTTTGGGAATATGATACATCTTGGTTTTCATCTTATTCTATAGAATCAACCTACTTCCACACTTGTGAAATTATCATAGCACAACTGTGGTCATCATAAGATTCATCTTCCTACCCTTCCAGCTCATTATTTTCGGATATATTTTGTTAAATTGCACAATAATTAGGATCATGTGGGGATTGGAAAACTATGCACCATTGGACATCATCTTTCATGTTAATAGAGTTCCTTTGAAAAGGATCTAGGTTTTTATCATTTTTTTTTCCTTTCTTTCTGGGATTGTAGGCCTTCCATCCTTCCATTGGGTATGGTAAGGAAAATTTTTCAACCTAGGTTGCCTATCAAAGTTGTTAAAAGGAGGCTTACTATTATTTTGAGACCTATTTCTATTTTCACCAAGTCTCAAATCCTTCAAAACATTTAACATTTGTTTCAAAGTGTCCTCCTCCCTAGACTTTATACTGGAAGCTTTATCCAATTCTTTCTTTCCAAACCTAGGAGGTTTAGGATCTTCTCTCTTTCCTAGCTTACCTAATACCCTTCTGTTACTTTCAATATTCATAAAAAATCTCTGGTCCTCCCTAATAGCTCTATGATTTTTGTATTTGAGTAGGTAACCCATTTTTTCATCATAAGCATTGAGATATGTTTCCAATAAAACTTTCTCATCTAGTCTCATAACTTGGGAAAGCTTATGCATTGCCTTTTGAAATATGACATTAAACTCAAGGACTTTTCATTCAGCATAAAAAACCTCATTTATCTTATCACCATATTGGTCCTTGAATAAATTTATAAAATCATCCCAAGAGCCAATACAGTCATAAGGGAGCCCTCTAAACCAATCTCTGGCATCTTCGATTAATGATTGAAAAAATAATTTCATAATGACATCTTCATGTTCAATTTCATAGTCATCTATTATATCAATGAAATTCTTTAAATGTTTCTCACATTTAAGAACGTTATTGCTAGTGAACTTTGGAAGTTTTTCTCTAATTTGTTTAGGAATCAAATTTAGATAGCTACAAATACCATTAAAAAGGAGTTGTTTGTACCTTTCCATATGAACTGGTCTCCTTTGAAATGATCCATCATTTTAAGAGGTAGATGCTTTATTTGATGTATCAGTGGCATTTGTAACAACTACTTGCATGTCAATAGCATTCTGGTTGTCAAGGTTTCTAGAGTTAGTACCAGGCATAGTATTTGGAGGTCCTAAGGATTGTCTAAGAAAGCTAATCTTCTTTTTCATCTCTAAAGAAGAAGCTTCAAGTTCTTCTTTCTCAAGTTTCTTGGCCACTATTTCATTCTTTCTCCTAGTATTTTCAAGGTCAACCTCTAACCTTGATACTCCGTCCAAAGGATCTTTATCATTTACAGGTTCATTGATTGCAATCCCAATAGCCTTTTTTTTCCTCCATCCCTGGGTTTTCTTACCTCACATACTTCTTGGATAACAACTTGTTTTTTTGGTTTTTTTTTTAGGTACTGGAACATCATTTATCACTTCTAAATCTAACAAATTCCCTTTTAACTATTCAGCTCTTATCATAACTTGTCTTATTTTATCTTCTTTTTCTTTTTCCCTTTGGTGTCTAATGGTAACTTGTTCCTAGATTCTTCTCTCCAACTCATAAACCTCTTTAAAGATTTCTTCAGATTCTAGGAGAGTTGTTTTAGAGTCTGAATCTTCATCATGAAATTCATCTTGTTTTTCTTCTAAGATGTGAAGGCCTTGGGGTACAGAAGTACCAAGGGAAAAAGGAGGATGAAAATCTTGTCTACTCCTAGTTTTACTTCTTAATCTTCTATCATTTTTAAGAGTTCTATTTGGGATCATTTCTTTATTGTATTGTGATCTTCCTTCCCCTCTATCTAAAGGAAAATCATAGTCCTCATACTGACCTACTCCCAAATCCATAGCCTCTTCATATTCTGATATATTACCATCTTGACTAGTGTGGACTTGGTCATCTTCATTCGTATTTTTTTGTCTCCATGCCTGAGGCATGTTTTCAGCATTCCTATTAGCTCTTGGATGACGAGCCCCAAAAGTACTTGGGAGTTCACCCTCTAACTTATCCTCGGGGTGATCCTTCCTTTTGGCCCTAGTAATTCTTTGATTCATATTTTGATATTTTAAATTTCTCAGCACTACTACAGAGATTTCTCAGAGTCGCCACTCACACATAGTGAGAAGATGTAAAACTTTTAGAATTTGAATCTACTCTTTCAATGGAAAATACTAGATAAAAAAAATAAGTCTGCCAGGAGTCTAGCTCTACTTATACCCGCAGTATTCTAGCAAAAATTTATAATACCAGAGATCTTCAATCTAGATTCATCATGACTATATCATCTCTATTCCCTAGTAGAGTCACCATTTTGTTGGCTCTTAGTTTAGAAACATTTTAAGAACCTTGGAAATGTAGAGATGCACCTATGGTTTAGCTTACTTCCCACATTCAGTACATTCATACAAGAACAAGGACCAATGAACAAAGCACAAAGGCTTTCTACACTTTGAACTCTATATAATTTAGGTGGGTGTATCTAGGATTAGGATCACTTAATTTTCCCCTTTTTCACTAATCCTCACAAAGAAGATATGTGCCCATAATGCTTCTTATTATCTATGACATAAGAGGAAAGGATATGAAGCTAAACACACTATCCAATTAATCACATATAAAGCAGGCAATTTTGCTATTAACTCCATAATTACTGACTTAAAGATTTAGAATTTGATTTGTTTGTTTAGGGGTAGAATTGTTAAACAAGAAAGAACATTTGTTTTGACAAAATGTCAGTGATCAGTCCCTTATCCATTGGGCATATTCAAAACAACTCCTCACTATGTTTTTTCATTCTTATCATTCACCTTGCAAATGAAAATCAAATGAGAATCTCACTACTTACAAATATCCTCCTTAATACCCTGCTATTTTGTTAGGTTATATTAAGCATTTACTTAACTTTTAAAGTTAACAAAAAAATATATCAAAACATACAAACTATGTCTGCAACTATTGATCTTGAGGTCATCAACTCATAATATAATAGGAAATAACAAACCATTAAATAGGAGATGAGATTCAAAGCAATTCCTGAAATCCTTATATAAGTTACCACAAACTAATACAGGTGTGATTTATTGAGCATAGAATATTCCATAAAATAAACAAGAAAACTATATATTCATTAAGATCTTTGTAAAATAGAGAGGTTCCAGACCTCTTCTACCAATCCTTGGATGCAAGCCTATAGAACTGAGTCTATCTTTGGTCTCTTATAAATGATCCTTTTTCTCAACCCCAAAAAAGAACTCCTAAATTACCTTGGGAATCCTTTTATATGAACAAGGATTGCTACAAGATTAGGATCATTTAGGGAAACATTAAGGAAACATTGTCACTTCAAAAACATGAAATTATGAAACAATTTATTACATAAGTGATGAGGAAGAAACCCAAAATTAATCCAAGAATATCATAGACAAATCTGATATCTTTTTACATTATGGAAACCCTAGTAGTCAAACTATAATTTAGGGCATGATTCTTTAATCCCTTCGAAAATCATCTTAAAAAAAAAATATCATCTACAACAGCATGCCAAGGACATATAAGTTTTGATAATTTGGCCCAAACATAACTGTTGCATCTAGTAGCAACCACTTGCAAACAATAAATTCAGGGCGGCAAGAAAATTTGATCTGATCACAATCATCCCAACCACTACTAGGCTAATTCAATTTTTCAACTGCAAATTTATCATTTATGGATCAAGAAGAAAATAATCTTATTATTTCTTGTTTTGGTGCATGGTCATTTCTATTTTCTACAAACCCTAGCTCAAAAAATTAAAATATATGATCGACAATGGTTAATTTATCAATTTTAAAACATGACCGTTGATCCTGATCTTTTCCCGGCACATTGAACAGTTCTCATCAGTTTACAACAATCACTCAAGCTTTTGAAATTGACTGGACACATCATCTCTCAGCAAACAATCAGGATTGAACACATCATCATACCTAGAAATGTTAGGAATGAATGCAAAGTATTTTGGCAGTCATTTTGTAGCAGTTGTTGTTGCATTCATGACTTGGATTGTCATTGATGTCAACATAGTGATATTCTGGATATTAGTAGGAAAGCAGGTATAGTTTTTTTTTGCACACATGTTGTATTGCAAATTGGATTTTGTGCAGTTGATGGTATGTTCTTTGGTGTGTTATTAACCTATGGTTAACAACACAAAAATAAATTCATTCATTTGTGAGAGTTATGAGCATTTTGGTGAAAGCAGTGTTTAGACAGTGTTTCTATGAAGCGATGTTCAGAAATCAGAGGATATCTCTTAGCTGGGATGGAATCTGATTTTGTGCAGTTAAAGGGATGTTGGAGACTCATTAATGATGATGTGGTTCATAGTGCAAACTTTGAGGATATGTCTGGAGAAGGTTACCGTATCTGGAAGCCAACAGTTTTATGTGAATTATGTGTGTAGTGTGTAGAATTTATTATTTTGTAATTGAGGACTAACTCATTTGTAATTATTTGAGTTTGGTATATAAGAAGGAATTTTTTCCTTTTTTTAATGTGTACTATGAAGATTGAGATGCGAATATATGCATGAAGTGAAGAAAAGAGCTAATTCAGTGATGAAGGAAGACTTGTGAGTACAGAGATCTGGAATTGTGATCTTGTGTAGCAGAGAGTGCGGTTTTGGCACAGTGTGAAGGAGGTAATATATTTCATATTATTTTGTTGAATAATTCTAAGATCTTTTGGACAGTGGGTTCAGAGATCTTACCTTGAAGCTGTTTGGGCAGTGGGTCCTTCTGTCTTCCATAAACTCTTAACCGGGTTAGAATCTTTTAACAGGGATTCAAAATCTCCTAATAGGGATTTATATGTACTGAATATATTTCATAAGACTCCTAACAGGGTCCATCCTCTAAGAAGGAACTTTCATATTAGTGCATCATTTTGTGGGCATCATTCCCACCGGGGTTTACTCTTTTCCCACCAGGGTTTACTCTTTTCAAGAGGTTCCCTAGTCAACATATCTTGTGTTATTGTGCAATTGTGTATGATTATCTTTCTATGGTTGATCAGTATATTGATTACATTGTTTAAAGTATTTGAATGGATAAAATATCTGATAACTGATTCACCCCCCCTCTCAGTTATCTTGGGGATCTTTACTTTCTAACAATTGGTATCAGAGCAACAGGTCCTTGAAAGAAAAGTTTAACAACTTAAGGAGATCCATGGCGAATTTTAGAAAAGAAAGCCCTAAGTTTGATGGAGTAAATTTTGACAGCTGGAAAGAAAAGATGAAGACACATCTATTGTGTTTAGGACCAAGTTATTGGTTGATTACAAAGAATGAGAAGACTATCATTGAGGAAGACAATCTAGAGGCAAGAACTAAAGATGAACTAGATCTATTCATGTGTAACATACTTGCAAGAGAAGCACTTTTGTCAGCACTACCAGAGAATGAATATAGTCAAGTAAGATGTTTGAAAACATCTCATGCAATTTGGAAAGCTTTACATTCTACTTTTGAAGGTGATAAACATGCAAAGAAGGCTAGATTACATAATTGGATTTGTGCATTTGAAGATATTAGAATGATGGAAGATGAATCTATTAGAAGCTATATTGGTAGGATGTATGAGATTGTAATAGGAATAAAGTCTTATGGAGGTGATAAGATAGAGAATGAAGTGATATGGAAAATTATGAGAGCTTTGACACTAGTATTCAAGTAGACAATGCAGATGATTGAACAAGTGATACCTTGTACATCAAACTTTTCAAGAGAGACTCTTCTTTGAAGATTAGAAACAACAGAGATGAACTTGAGATTATCAGGAGAGCTACCTAGAATGGAAATAGCATTCAGTGCTCTTAACATTAGACCTACAAGAAGTACTAGTGTGAATGGAGATTATGCCAGCAGTAGCAGATCTAAGGAAGATAAGAAGATTGAAGAAAGTATTGCATTACTTGTAAAAAAAGAACCAGATGGTAAGAAAATCTTTAAATGTTGGACTTGTCAAGAATATGGTCATTTTGCATCTAAATATCCTAAAAGAGTTAAGAAGTATAGAAGCAACTTTAAACCTAGGAGATCTAAAGAATGTTATTATGCAAATGATGAAGATCTTGAAGTAGGAATTGAAAAACATTTAAGTGACAGTGATATTGATAACTTTGAGGAAATAGGATTTGTAGCAATTAAAGAAGAAAGTTCTGAATCTGATAAAAGGGAAGAAAAAGCATTAGTTTCACAAGTTGAAAAGAAATCTGATTGGACTATAGACAGTGGTTGTTCACATCATATGACTGGAGATAAAAGAAAGTTTGTTAAGTTAGATAATTATGATGGAGGAATTGTTAGGGTTGGTAACAATGCACCTTGTTTGATTAAGGGTATAGGATCTATTACTCTTGATGGAAAGACTAACACTGATGATGTTTACTTTGTTGATGGACTGAGACATAATCTACTAAGCGTTGGACAATTGGCTAATAAGGGTTATCAAGTTTGGTTTTCTGAGAAAACTTGTGTGATAAAAGATAAAGATGGAAATCTGATTGGAAAAGGATCCAGAACCAGAGGTAATGTATTTCAGTTGAATCCTATTGAGATGACATGTTTGATAACTAGGATTGATGACAGTTTGTTATGGCATAAAAGGTTTTGTCATATAAACTTTGATAATATTGTCAAGGTGAGCACTACACTTGCGGTAAGAGATTTACCTAGAATTATGAAACCTACTAACATGATTTGCAAAGAATGTATGATGGCAAAGTAGAAAAGGAGTTCATTTCCCAACAAGAAGTTCACATCGACAGAGAAGCTAGAGATTGTTCATACAGACTTGAGTGGTCCTACTAGGACTAGAGGATTCTATGGAGAAAGGTATTTTATGATTCTTGTTGATGATTTTACAAGAATGATGTGGATTGCATTTTTGAAAGAAATATCTGAAGCATTTGATAAATTTAAGATCATGAAAAGCAAAATTGAGAATGATTCTGGAATGAAGATTAAGTGTCTAAGATCTGATAGAGGTGGTGAATTTACATCTAGAGAGTTTAACACCTTTTGTTTGGATATGTTTGGAGAAAGTTACAGTATCTGGAAGCCGATAGTTTTATGGGAATTTTGTTTGTAGCGTGTAGAATTTATTATTTTGTAATTGAGGACCGACTCATTTGTAATTATTTGAGTTTGGTATATAAGAAGGAATTTTTTCCTCATTTTAATGTGTACTATGAAGATTGAGATGCGAATATATGTATGAAGTGAAGAAAAGAGCTAATTCAGTGATGAAGGAAGACTTGTGAGTACAGAGATCTGGAATTGTGATATTGTGTAGCAGAGAGTGTGGTTTTGGCACAGTGTGAAGGAGGTAATATATTTCATATTATTCTATTGAATAATTCTAAGATCTTTTGGATAGTGGGTTCAGATATCTTGCCTTGAAACTGTTTGGGCAGTGGGTCCTTCTGTCTTCCATAAACTCTTAACCGGGTTAGAATCTTTTAACAAGGATTCAAAATCTCCTAACAAAGATTTATATGTACTGAATGTATTTCATAAGACTCCTAATAGGGTCCATCCTCTAACAAGGAACTTTCATATTAGTGCATCATTTTGTGGGCATCATTCCCACTGAGGTTTACTCTTTTCAAGAGGTTCCCTAGTCAACATATCTTGTGTTATTGTGCAATTGTGTATGATTATCTTTCTAGGGTTGATCAGTACATTGATTACATTGTTTAAAGTAGTTGAATGGATAAATTATCTGATAACTAATTCACCCCCCCCTCTCAGTTATCTTGGGGATCTTTACTTCCTAACAGGCAACTATCTTGATCTTAACCCTAAGTCATCTGGTGAACTAGTGACTGAAGACTTCGCTAGGTAGTGGCACATTATTCTTAACTTGGGTCTGATTTGGAGATCATGAAACCAAAGATATTCACATGATCGCTGAGCATTTATTTTAAATATGGTTTGATTGGGAGATCTAAAGACTACTGTCTGATCCCATCTGACTCTACAACCCACGCTAAGTCACAAAATCTTTAACTTAACTCACCTTTTTTTTTGGAGAACACACAAATAAACAAATCTCATAATTGTTGGATATATCTCTTAACCCCAGTTCAATCTCATGATTAAACACTGGCCATTGATCTTTCTTGTCATCTACAATTCTCGATCATCACCCAAAGCCTTGTCTTAACTCAATCTAGATTTGGAGAACATGTGACTGCAAAAATCTCACAGTCTCTAAATGTTTGACTTAACTCATGCTTGGTTTGGAGAACATGCGACCGAAGGATTTTTCTGAATAGCTCAATCTTTTCTTAACCCTGAGTTTCATTAAGAGAATAAGCACCAGCTGTTGATCAAGATCAACATCGACAATCTATGTTAATTCGCTGAATGTTTAGTAACTTAGTTTTTTCATTATGAGATTTGGCGAATGAAGGAAAATAAGACCACCTGCTAGATCAGTAGATGTTAGGACATTAGCCACCAAGATCGGGAGATCACATGAACACATAGTCGCTGAATTGCTGAAAACCCACTAACTACCAAGAATTAAGAGATTACACAGATGCCTCAGTCAAAGAGTCACTGACAAGGATTTAGATAAATTTTATAAAACCCCTAGACATGGATAAACCCTATTTCTTAGACCTTCAAAAAATCATATCTCTATAGTTTTTGTATTTCAACACATGCGATCTTAACTAGAGCTTGTACACATCTTGAACTATCCGTTAGAAAGTAAAGTCCACCAAGATAACTGAGAGGGGGGGGTGAATCATTTATCTAATAATTATAAATTTTATCAACTTCAACAACATTAAACCATGTAAGTAATATAATTACCATCCATAGAAAGATATTCATACACAATAACACAATGACACAAGATATGTTGACTAGGGAACCTCTTGATCAAAGAGTAAACCCTAGTGGGAATGATGCCCACAAAAGATGCACTAATATGAATATTCCTTGTGAAAGGATGGACTCTATTATGAGTCTTATGAAATACATTTAGTACATATGAATCCCTGTTAGGAGATTTTGAAACCCTGTTAAAAGATTCTAACCCTATTAAGAGTTATGGAAGACAGAAGGACCCACTACCCAAACAGCTTCAAGGTAAGATCACTGAACACACTGTCCAGTTGATCTTTGTATTAATCAATAGAATAATGTGTTACCTTTTCTTTGACTGTGCCAAATAGCACTCACTGTTACACCAGATCTCAATTTCAAATCTTTGTACTTCGCATGTCTTCCTTCACAAATTCGCTTTCACAACTGCATTAGCTCTTTTCTTCACTTCATGCGTACATCAACACATCCAACCAAATTAAACCATATTAAAACCATTTTTAAAACAAGGAAAAACATATTTTCCTTTATACCACACTCAATTAATTACAAATGAGTCGGCATACAATTACAAAATAAATTTTTCCACACGTTACATCAAAATTACACAAAATTGTCGGCTTCCAACTACAATAATTCTTCACTCTTGTGACCTCAAAGTTTTCATTGTCATCCATGTCACTAAAAATGTTTCTTCAAATTCCCTTTAACTACACAAAACTAGATTCCATCTCGATTAGGAAATATCTTCCAATTTCCACAAACCGCTACTCAGGAACACTGCCTGAATACTGCTTCCACCAAAATGCTCATAACTTCCATGAATAAATGAATTAATATTTGTTCTCTTAATCATAGACATATAACATATCAAAGAGTATATAATCAACATCACATAGCTCCAACTACAATATCCCACATACGTTAATCCAAACAATGTCTGCTTCTCTGCAAGTCTCCAGTAAATCACTGTGTTGACATCAATAACAATCATAGTCATGAATGCAACAACAACTACTATAGAATGGCTGCAAAACATTTATCATTCATTCCTAACAATCTCCCCCATTGGCATTGATGGAAACATAGATGAAAAAATATCCAATGTTCCAAAAATCCAATACTGCAACACCGCTACTTCAAGAAAATATTTCAAGTCTTCTTCATCAATCAAATCCTGTTTCATTTTCCTATTTAGATAGTACAAATAGTTTTTTTCATGTACACTTCTCCCCCATTGACATCAATGATAGAAATCTCATCATTATGTCAGCAAAAACTCTAATGTCAAAAGACACTATTAAGAAAATACATTCACTAGAGTCCTCATGACTCAGCTCAGATACACATACTCCCTCATAGAGGAAGTACCAACATCCAGTCCAGAAGAAAAAATAAGGCTTATATACCACTAGATGGATGCAACCAACTACATCACTTCTCAAAGTAGGCTAAGGCATAACCCCAAGCATACCTCTCAAATACTCAAATGTATCCTTAGGCAAAGGCTTTGTAAATATGTCTGCTATTTGCTCCTTTGTACTTATGTACTCAAGTCTGACTTCTTTCTCAACAACTTTCTCTCTTACAATATCATACTTAATCTCTATATGTTTTTTCTTAGAATGCAATATAGGGTTCTTAGACATACTAACTATACTGGTGTTGTCACAATGTATGACAACAGGTTCAACAAACTTTATTCCAATATCCTTCAACATTTGCTTCATCCAAATTATCTTGTTACAATTATTTGCTGCTGCTACATATTCTACTTCTGCTATGCTCTGTGAGATACAATTCTTCTTCTTTCTTAGCCAAGAAACCAATCTTCCTCCAAGGAAAAATGCTCCACCACTAGTGTTCTTCTTATCATCAACACTGCCTCCCCAATCAGCATCTGTATATGCACATAGGGTAAAATCATCAGATTTTTCACACCACAATCCATAGTCCATTGTAATGTCCCCTAAATAAATAAATGAGGAATAAATGAATGGTTTAATTATTTAATATTAATAAGTATCAAGTTAATATTAAATAATTAATGCACTTTCTTTTTGAAAGTTTGTTCTTTTG
The DNA here is from genome assembly GCA_027943335.1 of Chamaecyparis obtusa. Lineage (NCBI taxonomy): Eukaryota > Viridiplantae > Streptophyta > Pinopsida > Cupressales > Cupressaceae > Chamaecyparis > Chamaecyparis obtusa. The sequence goes on from BSBK01002231.1 coordinate 5,108,345, forward strand.
ATAAAGCATTATTAACGTTAAGTGTTAATAAATGTGACTTTTGTTAATAAAAGCATTATTAAAGTTAAGTGTTAATAAATGCCACTTTGTTAATAAGGTAGTTCCCTTATAGGAATTCCATAGGAATTACCATTCAATAAATTCAAAGATTTGAAGGTGGGACGACATGCTTGGAATATTTTACATACTTGTTCTTGAAGTAAAGACAAAAATTGCTTCGTTTCATTAGATTTTGTCTGGCCTAGTAGAATTTGGATTTGGGAGACTTAAAGCATCTGGTAGATAGATGCCAAGTTGATATTGTGTAGCACGTGGAATAGTGTCAGTTGTCTTCACAAGTGGGGAGACATGCGAAATTGCTAGTCTGTGATTCACCATATTCACATCTTCTTTGCAAAAGGGTGGGTTGGCAATTTACGACATGTGCACTATTGCAAACAACAAGGCAGTTGCGGAATCATCATAGCAAGAGGACACATCTTATTTTAGGTGCTAGCAAGTAGTACTCCTATAAGGTGGAGATATCTAGTTTCTGGAATCAGATTCTGAAGATAGACATGTCGAGTAGTAATTGACGACTATATAATCATTGCGGGACCTATAGTTTTTCCATACATTACTATTCAAGAAGCATAGAGACAACTATGTGGTGGATTATTTCATGAGTGAGACAAATGGACAAAGAGTTGTTGACAGAAACACACCATCTAGGATGCTACATCCATTGCATAGGTGCCCAGTCATAATTTAACTCTCAGACTTCATATTTTAAGTTTGAATATTCTTAATTTATTCCCAAAATTTGTGAATGCCTGGAATGGATAGTAAATAGAATATCACTAATTTTATGAGATGCTTTTATGTTAAATGCATTCTGGCCGCAAACTGTGAAGAATAATTGGTTCTTGTGCATGTCAATTATACATGTATTCTTGTATCACCAACACAAAAATAAGTTAAATATTAAGCTGGGGTGTGTTCATATTACAATAGTAACTAGGCACTTTCCAAGTGTCCAGATTGCAACAGTAACTAGGAATTTCATAGTGGTATCAGAGCTTTCATTCTTGCCAACCTGTAGGGTGTTTGTGTTGTCCAAAATAGAGAATATGTTTTTCTAAATATGCCATTAGGCCATTACAACTTTTAGAATACCAGAGAACATCAAAATAGAAATCTGACCAGTCCTTCTAGTTCAACTCCATAGTTTGCAATTAAGGAAAGTCATACTAAGATAGAAGAAGAAATAATTTTTAAACACATGGGGGAACCAGAAACTAATAGGGATTTAATTGTTGCATTAATGAGAAGTCAATAGGATATGCAAAATAATATAAATACAATGAATGATCTAATGACTCAAGTCATGGCTCAAAATATAAACTAAAATTAGAATGAGGGTGGTAGGGATGAACATTCAGAAAATAACAATCAACATGAAAGAACAGCAATAGCTAGGCCATCCCTGCCAAATTTCACTCCTAGAAATTTACAACCAGAACAAGAACCTATAGTTAGAGAAGTACAAGATGAAATTTTGAATGATTGGGAAGTAGCTGGAGCAGAATTCAGGTGTTACATGATATTCTAGGAATATGTGGATGTATGGATGAAACATAGGTCTCATAGGGGCATAAATTACAACAATGAATTATAAAGGAAAATAGGGAAAATGTCCATACCTTACTATGATGGATTAGGCAAGACAACTGCTAGGGCATGGGTTCAAAAGTTAGATACCTATTTTCAATTAAACCCTATGATGGAGGATGAAGGTATTAAATATGAAACATTATATTTAGATGGCGTTGCACACAAATGGTGGCATCATGGACAAGTCACTTTGGGTCATAATCTGGTAGAGATATATTTGGAATTCACTAAACATCTCATTGATAGGTTTGATTCCAAGGATCCTAAATTACACTTAAAAGAGTTAACACAACTAAAACAAATAGGGGCAGTTGAACAATATATAATAGAATTTGAAAAATTGGCTGTGTTTGTCACTGAAATTTTTGAGCGGCACAAGATTGTTATTTTCATTGATGGACTTTCTAATTCTTTGAAAGGTTGGGTAAAATCTTTAAATCCTCCTACACTTCAAATGGCTATTAAGAAAGCAAGAGAATTAAAACTGTCCTCAAAGGTGAAAAGTTGGAATAAAGGTCCTTTAATAAGACCAAATAAAGACAAACAACCCTTCAATAAAGAAACGTTCCCTAAACCCACATTTGATAAAGAGGAAAGAGATGAACTTAGGAGATGCAAATTGTGCTTCTTGTAAAGAGTCATGGCAACCAAGACATAGGTGTTTGGGAAAAGGAAAAATACACTACATTGAAGTAACATTAGATAATGAAGATGAGGAAAATATAGATCCTAATATAGAAGGTTCCCAAATGGTTTCAACTTCTGAGTAGGAAAATAAATAGGCAGGTGGTATAATGGCATCTATGACAGGAATTCCTCATTACAACATTTTTAGGGTCAGCAAGTTATTGTTATGATTGATAGTGGATCTTCTCATAATCTTATTGATGTTTCTCTTGTTAAGCAGTGTGGGTTACAGGTAGTTAAACATGAGGGTTTTGATGTAAAAGTAGCGGGTGACACTAATTTAGTTAGCACACATAAGGTTCCACAACTAAAAATTTATTTGGGTAATTATACAATAACTAATGATTTTTATGTGATTGATTTGGTGGATACTAACATGGTGTTAGGAATTCAGTGGATGGAAACCTTGGATAAATATTCTCAAAGTTTCAAACGCATGGAGTTTTCTTTCAAAGTTGATGGGAAAAAGATGATTCTCAGAGGTATGAAAAATGGTGGTCCCAGGATTATTACTACTAAAAGGATGGAGGCTATTTTTCATCATGGTGAGGTTGCATGGTCAACACAATGCTTGATCTCTACTCAGGTAATAGGTTTTGAATCAAAGCATTATTCAGATAATTTGTTGCAAGTACTAGATTCACATAAATTGGTTTTTAGTGATATTCTCCCAGTAGTACCCCCTGATAGAGGTTTTGAACATACTATTGAATTAGAGGAAGGAGAAAAACTAGTCATTACTACTCCATATAGGCATCCTAAGGCCTTCAAAGATGAAATAGAGAAAACTATTAAAGAGTTATTAGATATGGGGTACATTAGGCCTAGTTCCAGCCCATTTGCATCTTCATTAGTGTTGGTCAAAAAGAAAGATGGAATGCTACACATGTGTATAGATTACCATGCCCTTAACAAAAAGACCATTCAAAATAGGTATCTGATTCCTTGTATTGATGAATTGTTATATGAATTACATGGTGCTGTATGTTTTTCTAAAATTGATTTGAGATCAGGGTATCATCAGATTAAGTTACGAGAATAGGACATTCATAAAACTGCTTTCCGATGTCATTATGGTCATTATGAATTTTTGGTTATGTCTTTTGGACTAACAAATGCTCCAACAATATTTCAGGCTTATATGAATCATATTTTTAATAAGCAGCTGTGGAAATTCTTGCTTGTTTTCTTTGATGATATACTGATTTACAACAAGACTTGGGAGGAACATCTGTTACATATTGATGAAATTTTGGGTATCATGGAGTCTCAATCTCTTTATGAAAAAGCTTCTAAATGTGAATTTGGTATGACAAAAATTTTATATTTGGGACATATGATCAGTGCTAAAGGTGTGTAGGTACATCAAGAAAAGATCAGGGCTTTTCTGGATTGGCCACCCCCGTGGACTCTTTCTGAGTTAAGAGGTTTTTTTGGTCTATGTAGTTATTACAAAAGATTTGTTAGAGGGTTTTCACAGCTTGGAGCACCATTGACAGATCTTACCAAACAAGGGGCATTCAGATGGTCTATAGAGTCACAACAGGTATTTGAAAAACTCAAGGAGGTAATGAGTTCTTGTCCTGTCCTTGCATTACTAGATTTTGATCAGCCTTTTGTATTAGAATGTGATGCATCGAGTAAAGGAATTGGAGCCATGTTAATGCAAAATAAACATCCAATAGTGTTTGAAAGTGGGAAACTCACTAGTGTTGAAAAATTGTATTCCATATATGACAAGGAAATGTTAGCTATTATGCATGCATTAGCTAAATTCAGACAATACCTAGTTGGATCCAAATTTGTGGTTAAAATTGATCATAATAGCTTGAAGTATTTTCTTAGTCAACGAGATTTGAATGATAGGCAACAAAAGTGGGTCAGTAAAATTCAAGCTTATAATTTTTAAATTGAATATGTTAAGGGTAAGAACAATGTGGTAGCCGATGCTTTGTCTAGGAAACTAAAAATAAATGCTCTAAGTGGGGTGTTAGCTGATTGGAAATCTTTGTTCTTAGTTGAATATGCTAAGAATTCATTTGATTGTGATTTATTGGATGGAAATATTCAGGATGATAGATACAAAGTGGTGAATGATATTATTTACTACAAAGATATAATCTTTCTGGTGCCTGATTCTAAATTAAAACTAAGAATTTTGCAGACAATTCATGACTTTCCCTTAGTGGGACATCCAGGTTATGTTAAAACTTACAGGAAAATTCATGAAAGATTCACTTGGAAAGGGCTCAAAGATGATGTTCTGTAGTATGTCAAGGAATGCATCACATGTCAACAAAATAAAGTGGAGTACTCTTATCCAGCAGGGCTATTACAACCATTACCTATTCTGAAATAGAAACGGGAGAGCATTTCAATGGACTTCATCACGGGTTTACCTCGAGCTCAAGGGTATTTTTGTTGTGGTGGATAGACTTACAAAATTCTCACATTTCTTTGCTATCACTATAGAGTTCATAGCCATTCAGGTCATTGAATTGTTTTTTAAGGAAATATTTTGTTTACATGGATTACCAAGGAATATAGTTAGTGACCGAGACAACAGATTTTTGAGTAACTTTTGGGCAGAATTATTTAGGTTGACAGGTACAAAATTGCATCAAATTACAAGTTACCATCCATAGAAAGATGGTCAAACCAAAATAGTCAACAAATGGGTTGAAGGTTACCTTCATAATTATGTTGTAGGGCACCAAAAAGCTTGGGTGCATTGGCTGCATCTGGGAGAGTATTGTTATAATACTAATTTCCATACATCTTTATGTATAGCTCTATTTAAGGCATTATATGGATATGATTATTTATCCTTTTTTGATCTTGCTTTTGATAAAAGTAATGTGCCTAAGTCACATGATTGGATTCAGGAAAGCCAAGATATCTTGAAAACTCTTAAGGAAAATTTACACTGCACCTAGAATCAATAGAAAATGTATGCAGATAAGAAAAGAGTGGAATGGAGTTTTGAGGTTGGTGATTTAGTCTATCTTAGATTATAGTCCTATCGCCAGTCTTCTCTCAAGTGTAGTGGGGCTGAGAAATTGAAGCCTCAATTTTATGGTCCTTATCCAATTGTTCGTAGAATTGGCCTAGTTGCATATGAATTGGATTTACCAGTAGGTAGCCAAATACACAACATTTTTCATGTTTCTTGTCTTAAGAAGGCTTTGGGTCAACAAGTTTCAGTATTAAAGGATTTACCACCTTTGATTGATGAAGGGAAATTAGAGATGATACTGGAAGAGATTGTGGAAACTCGGGATAGGCATTTGCATAATAAGACTATCTAGGAATATCTCATCAAATGGAAGAACTTGCCATTAGAAGATGCCACTTAAGAAAATGAGTAGGTTCTCTCCCATCCAAATTTATAGTTGCTTGTGGGAAAGCAACAAAGGGCAAGGGAGATGGTAATGTCCCCTAAATAAATAAATGAGGAATAAATGAATGGTTTAATTATTTAATATTAATAAGTATCAAGTTAATATTAAATAATTAATGCACTTTCTTTTTGAAAGTTTGTTCTTTTAATAAAGCATTATTAACATTAAGTGTTAATAAATGTGACTTTTGTTAATAAAAGCATTATTAACATTAAGTGTTAATAAATGTAGCTTTTTTAATAAGGTGGTTCCCTTACAGGAATTCCATGGGAACTACCATTCAATAAATTGGAAGCTTTAAAGGTGGGACAACATGCTTGGAATATTTTACATACTTTTTCTTGAAGTAAAGACAAAAATTGCTTCCTTTCATCATATTTTGGCTGGCCTAGTAGAATTTGGATTTGGGAGACTTAAAACATCTAGTAGATAGATGCCAGGTTGATATTACGTAGTGCTTGGAATAGTGTCAGTTGTCTTTACAAGTGGGGAGATGTGCAAAATTGCTAGTCCATGATTAACCATATTCACATCTTCTTCACAGAAGGGCAGGTTGGCAATTTACGATGTGTGCACTGTCACAAATGACAAGGGAGTTGTGGAATCACCATAGCAAGAGGACACATCTTATTTTGGGTGCTAGCGGGAAGTACTCCTATAAGGTAGAGATATTTGGTTATGGGAATCAGATTTTGAAGATAGACACGTCAAGTAGTAATTAACAACTGCGTAATCATTGCGGGACCTACAATTTTTGCATACATTACTATTCAAAAAGCATGGAGATGGCTATGTGGCAAGTTATTTCACCAGTGAGATGAATGGACAAAGAGTTGCTGACAAACACACACCATCCAAGATGCTACATCCATTGCACAAGTGCCCAGTCATAATTTAACTCTCAGACTTCGTATTTTAAGTTTGAATATTCTTAATTTTATTCCCAAAATTTGTGAATGCCTAGACTAGATAGTAAATAGAATATCACTAATTTTTTGAGATTCTTTTATGTTAAATGCATTCTGGCCACAAACTGTGAAGAATAATTGGTTCTTGTGCACATCAATTATACATGTATTCTTGTATCACCAACACAAAAATAAGTTAAATATTAAAAGCTGGGGTATGTTCATATTACAACAGTAACTAGGAACTTCCCAAGTGTCTAGATTGCAATAGTAACTAGGAATTTTACTTCCATTGTGCCTCTTAAATATCTCAGTATCCTCTTTACTACTGCATAATGTGATTCTCTAGGTTCAACTTGAAATCTTTCTACAATTCCAACTGAATGTTCTATATCAGGTCTTGTATGCATCAAGTACTGCAATCCTCCAATCATAGATCTGTATTTCTTATGTTCAACTATCAATTTTTTATTTGTGATAGATAATTTATGTCCAGTAACCATAGGTGTTCCAACTAGTTTACAGTTCTCCATTCCAAATCTTTTCAACAAGTCATTTAGGTACTTTGTCTGACTTACAAAAATACCATCATTGTTTTGTGTTATCTGTAATCCCAAAAAGTATTTCATTTCACTGATCATACTCATTTCAAATTCAGTCTTCATTTCATCAGCAAATTTGTCACTAGCTTCATCTTCTCTTCCAAAAATAATGTCATCAACAAAAATAACTATAACTAACAAACCATTTTCAATTTCTTTTGTGTACAGATTGCTATCAACTGTTCCTTTTGTAAATTCCAACTTTAACAAATACTTGTCCAATCTTGCATACCAAGTTCTAGGTGCTTGCTTTAGTCCATATAAGGATTTATTTAGTTTACATACCATGTCTCCTTCTTGAGTCAAAGGAAAACCTTCAGGCTACTCAATGTAGACTTCTTCTTCCAATTCTCCATTCAGAAATGTTGACTTCACATCCATCTGATATACTTTGAATTTATTGTAAGCTGCATAAGCCAAAAACATTCTTATTGCTTCAATTCTTGTAATAGGTGCAAAGGTTTCTTCATAGTCAATTCCTTGTTGTTGTGAGTATCCCTTACATACCAATCTTTCTTTGCTTCTTACTACTTCTCCATGTTCATTCATCTTGTTTCTGAATACCCATTTATTTCTAATAAGTTTCTTGTCTTTAGGTCTAGGGACCAATTCCCATGTCTTGTTCTTTTCAATCTGATCTAGTTCTTCTTTCATAGCATTAGTCCAAATTTCATCTTCACAAGCTTCACTAGTAGTTTTAGGTTCAATTTGAGAAATCAAACCTAACTGTTCTTGTACCTTATTCTGAGTTATAACTCCTCTTTTGATGCTTCCAATAATTTTCCCAATAGGATGATTTCTTGATAAACTCTTGTTAGGTGTCACTATCTCAGATATCACTTCAGGTGTAGGTTCTTCAATGACTTGACTGTGGCTTTCATTCAAAAAATCACTGTCAGTTTCATAAAATAATTTAGTAGATCCAGTGTTAGGTTTAGGATGAGCTTCTTCATCTGATTCATAATCAAGCATTCTTTCCTAATTTTTTAACTTTTCATCAACTTTAACATTTGTGCTCTCAACAATAGTCTTAGTTCTTTTATTGTAACATCTATAGGCTTTTCTTTAAAAAGAATATCCAAGAAATATACCTTCATCACTTCTAGGATCAAACTTTCCAATATCATCATCTCTCTTTATATAACATTTGCTTCCAAAAATTCTAAAATACTTAATTGAGGGTGCATGTCCAAACCATAATTCATAGGGTGTCTTGTTTGTGTCTGCTATGATTTGTACTCTATTCATTGTATACACTATTGTGTTCACTGCTTCTCTCTAGAATATCTTTTCCAAATCATTCTCAAATAACATAGCTCTTGCTTCTTTAGTCACTAATCTATTTCTTCTTTCTACAATACCATTTTGTTCAGGTGTCCTAGGGGCTAAAAATTGTCTCTTAATGCCATTTTCTTCACAAAAGGTGTTAAACTCTTTAGAAGTAAATTCTCCACCTCTATTAGATTTCAAACATTTAATCTTCATTCCAGATTCATTCTCAACTTTATTCTTAATGATCTTAAACTTATCAAATGCTTCATACTTTTCTTCAAGAAATGCAATCCACATCATTCTTGTAAAATCATCAATAAGAATCATAAAATACCTTTCTCCATAGAATCCTCTAGTCCTCATAGGACCACTCAAATCTATATGAAAAATCTCCAACTTTTCTGCAGATGTAAACTTCTTACTAGGAAAAGAACTTCTCTTCTATTTAGCCATCACACATTCTTTGCAAATCATGTTAGTAGGCTTCATAATTTTAGGCAAATCCCTTACTGCAAGTGTAGTACTTACTTTCACAATGTTGTCAAATTTTATATGACAAAACCTTCTATTCCATAACCAATTGTCATTAATATTAGTAATCAAACATTTCATCTCAATAGGATTCAACTAAAATACATTACCTCTGGTTCTAGATCTAGTTCCAATCAGATTTCCATCTTTGTCCTTTATCACACAATTTTTCTTAGTAAACCAAACTTGATATCCCTTATCAACTAACTAGCCAACACTTAAAAGATTATGTTTCAATCCATCCACAAAATAAACATCATCAGTATTAGTCTTTCCATCAAGAGTAATAGATCCTATACCTTTAATCAAGCAAGGTGCATTGTTTCCAACTCTAACAACTCCTCCATCATAATCGTTAAACTTTATGAACTTTTTCATGTCTCTAGTCATATGATGTGAACAACCACTATCTATAATCCAATCATCTTTCTTTTCAACTTGAGAAACTAAGGCTTTTTATTCCTTAACAACAATTTTAGGATTCTCTTCTTTAATTTTTACAAATCCTATGTCATCATTATTCTCAGTATCACTTTCAATTAGAGTTCTCTCTATACTAGTTTCAAGATCTTCATCATTAGCATAATAACATTCCTTAGATCTTCTAGGTTTGAAAAAAAAATTTATACTTTTTAACTCTCTTAGGACACTTAGATGCAAAATGACCATATTCTTGACAAGTCCAACATTAAAAAAATTTCTTACCATCTGGTTCTCTCTTCAGAAGCAAGGTAATACCTTCTTCCATCTTCTTGTCTTCTTCATTTCTAGATCTGTTGCTGCCAACATAATCTCCACTCACACTGATGCTTCTTCATAAAGTAGGGTGAACACTAAGAGCACTAAATGCTCTCTCCATTCTAGGCAAGTCTCCTGATAACCTTAGGTTCATCTCTACAGCTTCCAATCTTCCAAGAAGAGTCTCTCTTGTAAAGTTTGTAGTACAAGGTATAACTTGTTCAATCATCTATGTTGTCTACTTAAATACAGGAATCAATGTTCTCAAAATTTTGCATATCACTTCATTCTCTATCTTTTTTTCTCCACAAGATTTTATACCTATAACAATTTCTGACATTCTACCAATATAGCTACTAACAGATTCATCTTCCATCATTCTTATATCTTCAAATGCACATATCCAAGTATGTAATCTAACTCTTTTTGCATGTTCATCACCTTCAAAAGTAGATGGTAAAGCTTTCTAAATTTCATAATATTTTTTCAAAAATTTTACCTGACTGTACTCATTCTTTGGAAGGGCTGTCAAAAGTACTTCTCTTGCAAGTATGTTACACATGAATAGATCTCTCTCATTAGTAGTACATGTTTCAAGATTGTCCTCTTCAATGATAGTCTTATCATTCTTTTTAATCAACCAATAACCTGGTCCTAAACATAGTAGGTGTGTCTTCATCTTTTCTCTCTAGTTGTCAAAATTTACTCCATCAAACTTAGGGCTTTCTTTTCTGAAATTCACCATGGATCTCCTTAAGCTGTTAAACTTATTTTTCAAGGACCTACCACTCTGATACAAATTGTTAGAAAGTAAAGTCCACCAAGATAACTGAGAGGGGGGGGTTGAATCAGTTATCTAATAATTATAACTTTTATCAACTTCAACAACATTAAACCATGTAAGTAATATAATTACCATCGATAGAAAGATATTCATACACAATAACACAATGACACAAGATATGTTGACTAGGGAACCTCTTGATCAAAGAGTAAACCCCAATGGGAATGATGCCCAAAAAAAATGGACTAATATGAATATTCCTTATGAAAGGATGGAATCTGTTAGGAGTCTTATGAGATACATTCAATAGATATGAATCCCTGTTAGGAGATTTTGAATCCCTGTTAAAAGATTCTAACCCTGTTAAGAGTTATGGAAGACAGAAGGACCCACTACCCAAACAGCTTCAAGGTAAGATCGCTAAACATGTTGTCCAACTAATCTTTGTATTACTCAATAGAATAATATGTTAACTCTTCTCTGACTATGCCAAACCACACTCACTGTTACACTAGATCTAAATTTTAGATCTTTGTACTTCCCATGTCTTTCTTCACAAATTCACTTTCACAACTGCATTAACTCTTTTCTTCACTTCATGCGTACATCAACACATCAAACCAAATTCCACCATATTAAAAAAAATTTTACAACAAGGAAAAATATTCCTTCCTTTATACTACACTCAAGTAATTACAAATGAGTTGGCATACAATTACAAAATAAAAGTTTCCACACGCTACATCAAAATTACACAAAACTGTCAGCTTCCAACTACAATAATTCTTCACTCGTGCAACGTCAAAGTTTTCATTGTCATCCACATCACTAAAAATGTGTCTTCAACTTCCCTTTAATTGTGCAAAACCAGATTCCATCCCGATTAGGAGATATCATCTGATTTCGACAAACCGCTACTCAGGAACACTGTCTGAATACTGCTTCCACCAAAATGCTCATAACTTCCATGAATAAATGAATTACTATTTGTTCTCTTAATAATAGACATATAAAATATCAAAGAGTATATCCTCAACATCACATAGCTCCAACTGCAATATCCCATGTACGCTAATCCAAACACTATCTTTTTCTCTACAAGTCTCCAGTAAATCACTGTGTTGACATCAATGACAATCATAGTCATGAATTCAACAACAACTGCTACAGAATGGCTGCCAAATATTTAGCATTCATTCCTACCACTATCCATGGCTCAGGGAACAAGCCATAAAACATCATACATTATCTTCTCTGACCAAAACAAGTTTGCAATAGGAAAAGGAAATTTCTTAGATTTTTGCAAGGATGAAGACCATTTTTATTAGATTTTGCATCTAACAGGAAAATGGGATAACACACCCCATGGTGACACACTAGGTCTAATAAACCCTTTTTCCAAAATCCCTTCCAACTGAAGCTTAAGCTCTCCAAGTTCCTATGTGGTCATGTGGTACAGAGCCTTGAAGATGGGTTATGCTCCTAGCACTAACTCAATTTGGATGTCAATGTCCCTCTTGTGTGGAATTCCTAGAATTTTTTTGGGAAAAAAATCCAAGTACTCCTGTAATAGGGGATGATCTAGTGATACATCCCTACTTTCTCCTTTGTCCAAGTCCTCTACTAAGACTACAAATAATTGGCATCCTTTGTGCATGCACCGCTTGAGTTACATCACAGAAATTATACGAAGAGAGATGGGTCATTGCACCCCAACAATCTTCTTAGGTTCCCCTAAATTATATGAACATTGAATGCTCTTATTTATACAATGCAAAATGGCTTTGTGAGCATCCAACCAATCCATACCCAAAAGTACTCCATACAAGCCTAAAGGAATCACTCAGAGATCTATTGAGGTGGAAAAAGGTCCTATCTCTAACTTGTAATTCTGGATAGAAGAGTCGGAGGCTATTCTTTCCCCAGAGGCTAGCTTGACCTTCCACCTATCTACCTGCCTTACTACCATTAGCCCAAAATACTCTACTAAAGAAGGATAAATAAAGGAATATGTTGCTCCTGAATCAAATAGTATAGTGGTAGAGATACCCCTTAACAAACTTGGGGTTTCGATGACTGATCCCTAATGTTTGACCTACCTATGATCCAGTGTGGAAAATAATTGATGAGTTCTACCTACATCACCTACTATGGGTTCTAAAGTGACATGTCTATAGCTAGCTAAAGGGGTAGATTTATGAGGAAAGTTAACTACAATGTGACCATGTTGACCACAAGAGTAACATCTTGTATTCCTAGCAAGATTCCTCCCTGCGAAGGGTGCACTAGATTGATGATAACTTCCCTAACTAGAATTTTGAGGCATACTCTAAGTTGGTTGAGGGTTCAAATATCTCTTTGCACACTACCAGTTGCTATAATTTCTTGACTAAGAACCCCCATTTTTATTGTTGAAGTTGGTGTTCTAGAATTTCCTTTTTTGGTGGTTCTGACTTCCTTTTGATGAAGAAGGATAGGTCTTAGGACTAGGTGTTCCTTGAGATTGGTTTCCCTTGAATCCTATTTTGGCCTAAGAGACATTACCTCCATGGCTACCTATCTGACCTCCTAACCCCAAGGCTTCATTTTTTCTCCATAATATGATCCTTGATGACTACATCCTTAACTATCTGAGGTTCAAAGAGTTGTACGCTACTGGCCAATCAGCCATTGAGGCCTCTAAGGAAGTGTTGATTAAGCATGGGTTCATCATCCTTATATCCTGAGTATGGATTGAGTTCAAAGAAATTTTGGTCATTGTCATCAACTGACATAGTTAATTACCTTAAGTTGTGAAACTCTTCATCTCTTTCCCGCCTCTAGTGGTTAGAAAGGAATCTAGCTCGGAGGAGTTATAGGAATAGTTTCCATGAAATAGTGGTTATATCAAGGTGAAGTTTCTCTTTCTCTATTTCCCACCAAGTGGATGCAAAATTTTTAAGGTGAATGACTAAAAATTGAGCTTTGGTATTGCTGTTGTAAGTATGAATAGAAAATAACCTTTCCAAATCCAAGAGCCAAGTCTCAGTGGTAGATCCACCTTGAGTTCCCTTCAATGGATTATTCTTAGTCCTAAGGAGGTCTGTCATGTGAGAGGCATGTAGAGCATCCTCTTATACTACCTGATCTTTCCTCCTAGGGCTCCTTTCTCTTTCTTCATGGTGAGTAGCATTAGTCTCCCCACGGTAACCCCTATTCTGACCTACATCTAGCCTCTGTAGTATCTGTTGTAAAATTTGTTAGAAAGTAAAGTCCACCAAGATAACTAAGAGGGGGGGGGGTGAATTAGTTATCAGATAATTATAACTTTTATCATCTTCAATAGAATTAAACCATATAAGTAATATAATTACCAACCATAGAAAGATATTCATACACAATTACACAATAACATAAGATATGTTGACTAGGGAACCTCTTGATCAAAGAGTAAACCCCAATGGGAATGAAGCCCACAAAAGATGCACTAATATGAATATTCCTTGTGAAAGGATGGAATCTATTAGGAGTCTTATGAAATACATTCAATGCATATAAATCCTTGTTAGAAAATTTTGAATCCCTGTTAAAAGATTCTAACCCTATTAAGAGTTATGGAAGACAGAAGGACCCACTACCCAAATAGCTTCAGGGTAAGATCACTGAAATCATTGTCCAAATAATCTTTTCATTATTCAAGAGAATAATATGTTACCTCTTCTCTGACTATGCCAAACCATACATCAGATCTCAGTTTTAGATCTCTGAACTTCGCATGTCTTCCTTCACAATTTCGCTCTCATACTTAGCTCTTTTATTCACTTCATATTCATACACTACTATCCTCTTCTACATACAACAAGGAAAAACATTCCTTCCTTTATACCACACTCAAATAATTACAAATGAGTCGACATACAATTACAAATAAAAAAATTCCACACGCTACACCAAAATTACATAAAACTATCAGCTTCAAAATACAATAAATCTTCACTCATGTGACTTCAAAGTTTGTGCTATCATCCAAATCACTATCAATGTGTCTCTAACTTCCCTTTAACTACACAAAGCTAGATTCCATCCCGATTGGCAGATATCATCCAATTTCCAAAAACCACAACTCAGGAACACAGCCTAAATATTGCTTCCACCAAAATGCTCATAACTTTCATGAATAAAAGAATTACTATATGTTCTCTTAACCATAGACATATAATATATCAAAGAGTATATCCTCAATTTCACATAGCTCCAATTGCAATATACCATGTGCGCTAATCAAAACACTTTCTGCTTTTCTCTAAGTCTTCGATAAAACACTATGTTGACATCAATGACAATCATAGTCATGAATGCAACAACAACTACTACAAAATAGGTGCCAAATACATTAAAATTCATTCCTAACAATCCACTCCATTGGCATTGATGGCAACATAAATGAAAAACATCCAATGTTTCAAATATCCAATACTGCAACACTGCTTTTTCAAATCCTCTTCATCAATCAAATCTTGCTTTGTTATCCTGTTTAGCTCTCTGATATTGTTTTTCATGCATACTTCTCCCCCATTGACATCAATGACAAAAATTTCATCACTATGTCAAAAACAACTCAATGTCAAAAGACACTATTCAGAACAAAAAAAAAACATTTACTAGAGTCCTCGTGACTCAGCTTAGATACACATACTCCCCCATAGAGGAAGTACCAACATCCAATCCAGAGGAAAGATAGGGCTCATATATTACTGGACAGATGCAACCAATTGCATCACTACTCAAAAGTGGGCTAGGGCATAACCCCAAGCATACCTCTCAGATACTCAAGTGTATCCTTAGGCAAAGGCTTTGTAAATATGTCTGCTATTTGTTCCTTTGTGCTTATGTACTCCAGTCTGACTTCTTTCTTAGCAACTCTCTCTCTTACAACATGATACTTGATCTCTATATGTTTTGTCTTAGAATGTAGTACATGATTCTTAGACATACTGATTGTATTGGTGTTGTCACAATGTATAACAACAGGTTCAACAAATTTAATTCCAATATCCTTCATCATCTACTTCATCCAAATTATCTAGTTACAATTGTTTGCTGCTGCTACATACTCTTCTTTTGTTGTGCACTATGAATTACAATTTTGCTTCTTTCTTAGCCAAGAAACTAATCTTCCTCCAAGGAAAAATGCTCCTCCATTGGTGCTTTTCTTATCATCAACAATACCTCCCCAATCAGCATCTGTATATGCACATAGGGTAAAATCATTAGATTTTTCATACCACAATCCATAGTCCGTTGTGCCTCTTAAATATCTCAGTATCCTCTTTACTACTACATAATGTGATTCTCTAGGTTCAACTTGAAATCTTGCTATAATTCCAACTGAATGTGCTATATCCAATCTTATGTGTGTCAAATAATGCAATCCTCCAATCATGGATCTGTATTTTTTCTGCTCAATTGCTAGCATTTCATCTGTGCTAGATAACTTATGTTCGGTTACCATAGGTGTTCCAACTGGTTTGCAATCCTCCATTCCTAATCTTTTTAGCAAATCATTCAAGTAATTTTTCTGACTTACAAAGATACCATCAATTGTTTTGTGTTATCTGTAATCCCAAAAAGTATTTCATTTCACCAATCATATTCATTTAAAATTCAATCTTCATTTCATCAA
Source organism: Chamaecyparis obtusa (assembly GCA_027943335.1). Classification (NCBI taxonomy): domain Eukaryota; kingdom Viridiplantae; phylum Streptophyta; class Pinopsida; order Cupressales; family Cupressaceae; genus Chamaecyparis; species Chamaecyparis obtusa. The sequence continues at coordinate 5,124,583 of BSBK01002231.1, forward strand.
CAAATTTTTCACTAGCTTCATCTTCTCCTCCAAAAATAATATCATCAACAAAAATAACTATAATCAACAAACCATTTTCAATTTCTTTTATGTACATATTGCTATAAGTTATTCCTTTAGCAAATCCTAACTTTAACAAATACTTATCCAGTCTTGCATACCAAGTTCTAGGTGCTTGCTTTAGTCCATATAATGATTTCTTCAGTTTACATACCATGTCTCCTTCTTGAGTCAAAGGAAAACCTTCAGGCTGCTCAATGTAGACTTCTTCCAATTCTCCATTTAGAAATGCTGACTTCACATCCATCTGATACACTTTGAATTTCTTAAAAGCTACATAGGCCAAAAACATTCTTACTACTTCAATTCTTGCTACTAGTGCAAAATTTTCTTCATAGTGAATTCCTTCTTGCTGTGGGTATCCTTTACATACCAATCTTGCTTTGTTTCTTAGTACTTCTCCTTGTTCATTCATCTTGTTTCTAAATACCCATTTAGTTCCAATCACATTCTTGTCTTTAGGTCTAGGGACCAATTCCCATGTCTTATTCTTTTCTATCTAATCTAGTTCTTCTCTCATATCATTAATCCAATGTTCATCTTCACAAGATTCACTAGTAGATTTAGGTTGAATTCAAGAAATCAAACATAAATGTACCTTATTCCGAGTTAGAACTCCTCTGTCCAAACTTCCAATAACTTGTTCAATAGGATGATCTCTTGATAAATACCTGTTTGGTGTCATAGTCTCAGATCTTACTTCAACTGTAGATTCTTCTCTAGATTCCTCTCTGGTTTCTTCAACATGACTCTCATTCAAAAATTCACTGTTAGTTTCATAGAATAATTTAGTAGTTTCAGTGTTAGGCTTAGGATGAGCTTCTTCATCAGATTCATAATCAAGCATTCTTTCCTGAATTTTGAATTTTTCATCAACTTTAACATTTGTGCTCTCAACAATAGTTTTAGTTCTCTTATTGTAACATCTATATGCTTTTCTCTTCAAAGAATATCCAAGAGAAATACCTTCATCACTTCTAGGATCAAAATTTCCAATATCATCATCTCTCTTTATATAACATTTGCTTCCAAAAATTCTAAAATACTTAACTGAGGGTGCATGTCCAAACCAAAATTCATAAGGTGTCTTGTCTGTGTCTTCTTTGATTTGTACTATGTTCATTGTATATACTATTGTATTCACTACTTCTCTCCAAAATGTCTTCATTAAATCATTCTCAAATAACATGGCTCTTGCTGCTTCAGTCACTGATTTGTTTCTCCTTTCTGCAATACCATTTTGTTCAAGTGTTCTAGGGGTTGAAAACTGTCTCTTAATACAATTCAATTCATAAAAAGTGTTAAACTCTCTAGCAGTAAATTCACGACCTCTATTATATCTCAAACATTTAATCTTCATTCCAGATTCATTCTCAACTTTGTTCTTAATGATCTTAAACTTATCAAATGCTTCAGATTTTTCTTTCAAAAATGCAATCCACATCATTCTTGTAAAATCATCAACAAGAATCATAAAATACCTTTCTCCATAGAATCTTCTAGTCGTAGTAGGACCACTCAAGTCTTTACAAACAATCTCCAACTTCTCTACCGATGTGAACTTCTTACTTGAAAATGAACTTCTCTTCTACTTGGCCACCACACATTCTTTGCAAATCATGCTAGTAGGCTTAATAATTTTAGGCAAATCCCTTACTGCAAGTGTAGTACTCACTTTCACAATATTATCAAAGTTTTTATGAAAAAACCTTCTATGCCATAACCAACTATCATCAATCTTAGTACTCAAACATGAAATCTCAGTAGGATTCAACTGAAATACATTACCTCTAGTTCTAGATCCAGTTCCAATCAGATTTCTATCTTTATCCTTTATCACACAAGTTTTCTCATTAAACCAAACTTGATATCCCTTATCAACTAACTGTCCAACACTCAAAATATTATGTGTCAATCCATCCACAAAGTAAATATCATCAATATTAGTCTTTCCATCAAGAGTAAAAGATCCTATACCTTTAATCAAACAAGGTGCATTGTTACCAACTCTAACAACTCCTCCATCATAATTGTTAAACTTTATGAAATTTTTCATATCTCCAGTCATATGATGTGAACAACCACTATCTATAATCCAATCAGATTTCTTTTCAACTTGGGAAACTAAGGCTTTTTCTTCCTTAACATTAGTTTCAAAATTTTCTTCTTTAATTGCTACAAATCCTATTTCATCATTATTCTCAGTATAAATTTCACTTAGAGTTATTTCAATACTAGCTTCAAGGTCTTCATCATTAGCATAAGAACATACCTTAGATCTTCTAGGCTTGAAATTATTTCTATACTTCTTAACTCACTTAGGACATTTAGATGCAAAATGACCATATTCTTGACAAGTCCAACATTTAAAGATTTTCTTACCGTCTGGTTCTCTTTTCACAAGCAAGGCAATGCCTTCTTTAATCTTCTTGTCTACTTCATTTCTAGATCTACTGCTACCAACATAATCTCCAATCATACTGATGCTTCTTGACAATTTAGGGTGAACACTAAGAGCACTGAATGTTGTCTCCATTCTAGGTAAGTCTCTTGATAACCTCAAGTTCATCTCTGCTACTTCCAATCTTCCAAGAAGAGTCTCTCTTGCAAAGTTCATCATACAAGGTATAACTTGTTCAATCATCTGTGTTGTCTACTTAAATACAGGAGTCAATGTCCTTAGAATTTTCCATATCACTTCATTCTCTATCTTTGTTCCTCCAAAAGATTTTATCCCTGCAACAATTTCTGACATTCTACCAATATAACTTCTAACAGATTCATCTTTCATCATTCTTATATCTTCAAATGCACATATCCAATTATGTAATCTAACTCTTTTTTCATATTCATCACCTTCAAAAGTAGAGTGCAAAGCTTTCCAAATTTCATGAGACTTTTTCAAATATTTTACTTGACTATATTCATTCTTTGAAAGTGCTGTCAAAAGTGCTTCTCTTGCAAGTATGTTACACATGAATAGATCTCCCTCATCATTAGAGCATGTCTCAAGATCATCTTCCTCAATGATAGTCTTATCATTCTTTGTAGTCAACCAATAACCTAGTCCTAAACATAGTAGGTGTGTCTTCATCTTTTCTTTCTAGCTGTCAAAATTTACTCCATCAAACTTAGGGCTTTCTTTCCTAAAATTCACCATGGATCTCTTTAAGCTATTAAACTTCTCTTTCAAGGACTTGCCACTCTGATACTAATTGTTAGAAAGTAAATTCCACCAAGATAACTAGGAGGGGGGGTGAATTAGTTATCAGATAATTATAACTTTTATCATCTTCAACAACATTAAACCATGTAAGAAATATAATTACCAACCATAGAAAGATATTCATACACAATTACACAATAACATAAGAATTGTTGACTAGGGAACCTCTTGATCAAAGAGTAAACCCCAGTGGGAATGATGCCCACAAAAGATGCACTAATATGAATATTCCTTGTGAAAAGATGGACTCTATTAGGAGTCTTATGAAATACATTCAGTACATATAAATCCCTGTTAGGAGATTTTGAATCCCTGTTAAAAGATTCTAACCCTGTTAAGAGTTATGGAAGATAGAAGGACCCACTACCTAAATAGCTTCAGGATAAGATCATTGAACTCATTGTCCAAATAATCTTTACATTATTCAATAGAATAATATGTTACCTCTTCTTTGACTATGCCAAACCGTACTCACTGCTACATTAGATCTCAGTTTCAGATCTCTAAACTTCGCATGTCTTCCTTCATAATTTCTCTCTCATACTTAGCTCTTTTCTTCACTTCATATTCATACACTACTATCCTCTTCTACATACAAAAAGGAAAAAAATTCCTTCCTTTATACCACACTCAAATAATTACAATGATTCGGCATACAATTACAAAATAAAAGATTCCACATGCTACACCAAAATTACATAAAACTGTCAGCTTCCAAATATAATAAATCTTCAATCGTGTGACTTCAAAGTTTTCACTATCATCCACATCACTATAAATGTGTCTCTAACTTCCCTTTAATTGGGCAAAGCCAAATTCCATCCCAATTAGGATATATTATCCGATTTCTAAAAACCGCTACTCAGGAACACTGCTTGAATACTGCTTCCACCAAAATGCTCATAACTTTCATGAATAAAAGGATTACTATCTGCACTCTTAACCATAGACATATAATATATCAAAGAGTATGTCCTCAATGTTTCATATCTCCAACTACAATATACCACGTGCGCTAATCAAAACAATGTCTGCTTCTCTGTAAGTCTTCGGTAAAACATTGTGTTGACATCAATGACAATTATAGTCATGAATGCAACAAAAACTACTATAGAATGGGTGCCAAACACATTAGCATTCATTCATAACAAAATTTATTGTACTTGATCCCCCTTAAAACCTCATAATTGGTTATCAAATTAATCCCCCTATTAGAATAACTGAGAGGGGGGTGAATCAGTTATCTAGAGTCCCAAATACAAAATGTAAATCACAAAACAAATTCAACTAATTCTCCAGCTTGGAAAACATAAAATACTAACTATTTGTGACTTTACCGATTACCAGTTAATTCCTCATAGTGATTACTGACCAAATATAACATGCAATATGTAAAGTATGATATACAAACAATCACAACATAAACACATAACACAAGAGATTTAATGTGGAAACCCTGCAAAGGGAAAAACCACCTGGGGCTGGTAACCCAAAAAAAATTCACTCTTCTAAAGTGAGCCTGGTGAAGAGCCAACCCTATTAAAGGTTACAAAACAAACTGTAAGGTGTGACCTTGTTAGAGGATTTAACACTAACAGTTATCATCCAACTAACATTCACTATGGGGTTGACAGGATAACAATGTACATTCTATGAATGACATATAAGACTTTCAAGTCCACTCGGTTAAGAGATTTTATCTATTTACAATGGTTAAACTGTAACAGTAGGTGATTTGATTACAATACAACTTGATTTGTATATTATCAGATCTATTCTAAGTCCATACAATCCTCTTATCAATATTTCTTATTCAATTCAACAAAATTCAACAACTTACTGTCCCTCAGTAAAAGCTCTCTAAAACTCGATTAACTCTGTAGTTCGATTCTTCTTCAACCAGTTTGATCAGGCAAGCATGAAGCAATGTTCACATGATATCTCTGCATTCTCCTTCCTCTGGCATAAGTTTCACTGTAAAACCCTAGTCTCTTAAATAGACAAGTAAACTATTTTCTTCTCATCCATCAAATTTTGTTGCTTAAGCTCTTTTGTTGATTTTTCTACTTAAACCTTCCTCGGTTGATGTGTCAACAACACATTTCAATTTTATCCTTTAGATCTTCTTTTAATTTTCTTAGTCGTAGATCTCGTAACAAACTTTATCTTTCCACCCTAATTACAAGGTACTTTCCAGCTCATCAATTTTGTCAGCTAAACTGATCATTTAGTTCTTTTGTCCATACTCAATTAACAAAGAAATACATTGGTGAACACAAGCTCGGTTGATACTATCACTCTGTATACACTACACTAGCTCGGTGTATACTAGAATGCTTCATTAACCGACCACACTACTTTGTAACATTTTGCTTCCAACTTCATAATAGATTAATGCAACACAATCAGGTCAACAATATGAAGTCATAGATTCGTCAATAAGTTACCAAGAGTATTCATTATCCTCATCTATCATATCCATCTTCCTCAATGTAGATATCTTAGTTCTTCATCTTTTCTCTCCTCTTTGCAGATATTGGCAACTACCATGATAAGTACTATCAAAACTAGTTGACATCAATGATAACATAATGACTGATTCAATCATCTTACATAATAATTTAGTGCTTGGTGATCTCTAATCACTTGTAGTTCTTCAATTAGGTTCTCAATCATTTTTAGTTCATCAATATCTCCCTTTGGAATTTATGGCAACTCAAGAAATATGAAATATACCATACACATACCAAACATGTATTCTATAACTTTGTAAGCTATCCCTAGCTTAATATGTTTAATCACTACGTTACATGACAACATTACAAATGTAGACTCTCTTCTACAAATATGATCTTTCCAGTTCTCATCTTCCTTCTATTTATCTCTCCCTTTGTCTTCTTAGATTGTCTCTCCCTTATGTTCTAGTGATCTCCTCGATTATCATATTATTTATCTCTCCCTTTGACAATAATGCCAAAGAAATAAATAAACATATAGCTCTATATTAGCCATGTGACTCTCTGTTGTCTAGTTCTTATACTTTGCATGCACCAAATGTATCTATGTATACTGATATGCAAATCTATGTTCTGACTCCTCAAATCTTCCACAACCTTAGACAAAATCCAAAGTGTGAACTATGTTGCATCAACATGAATGAAATTTTGATAAGATTAGGCTATTGCAACCTCCAGATCACATTAGTGACTAGTAGATAGGGGACAAACCCCAAGTCTAGTTCTCAAATATTCAAAAGTTTCCTTTGGTAGAGGCTTGGTAAATATGTCAGCAAGTTTCTCTTTTGATGTAACATATTCCATTTTAACTTTCTTCTCCTATACTTGTTCTCTTAGGTAGTGATACTTAATAGAGATGTGCTTGGTCTTTGAGTGCATTACATGATTCTTTGAAATTTTTATTTCACTTGTGTTATCATAGTATATAATCATCAGCTTAGTGATTACCTCATTCATACCTTCTAGTACTTTCTTGATATAGGCAATATTTGAGTAGTTTGTAGTAGCAACAACATACTCTGCTTTGGCAATAGAATGAGAAATACAAGGTTGTTTCTTACTTTTCCAAGTAACATGTCTTTCACCAAAGAATAATGCTCCTCCAGTGGTACTCTTTATGTCATCTATATTTCCAGCCCAATCTACGTCCGTATAAACTTTTAGTTCAAACTTCCCTTCCTTAGGATACCATAATCCATAGTCCTCACTTTTCTTCAGGTATCTTAATATTCTTTTTGTAGCAACAATGTGTGACTCCCTAGGATTTGTAGAAAATCTAGCAACTATCCCCACAACATGTGCAATGTCTGGTCTATTATGTACTGTATATATCAATTTACCAATCATTGATCAGTACAGTGTCTAGTTCACCTCTGTAGTTTCATCTTCCTTAGTCAGTTTGTAGCCTATGACCATCAGTGTTCCAACTAGTTTAGCATCTTCCATGCCAAATGTTCTTAGTATTTCCTTTATGTACTTGGATTGTGTGATGAATATTCCATCATTCTGTTGAATAACCTACAAGCCTAGAAAGAACTTAATCTCTCCAAACATAGACATTTCAAATTCTTTGTGCATCTCATCAGCAACTGGTTTACAAATATAATCTTTTCCTCTAAAAATAATATCATCCACAAATATTTCAGCAATCAAAATAGTATCATCAGTATCTCCTTTCATATATAGATTGTTGTTCTCACTAGTTCTAACAAAACCAATACTTAACAAATAAGTATGCATTCTTTCATACCATTCTCTAGGTTCTTTCTTTAAACCATATAAATCTTTATGTAGTCTACATACCATGTCTTTCTTATCTGGATCAACAAACCCTTCCGGTTGTTCGATGTAGACTTCTTCTAGTATCCCATTAAAAAATGCAGACTTGACATCCATTTGATAAAATTTAAACTTCTTATGTGTTGCATAGGCCAGTAACGTTCAAACTCTTTCTCATCTAGCAATAGGTGAAAAATTCTCTCCATAATCTATTCCTTCCTCCTGTGCATACCCCTTGCAAAATAGCCTGGCTTTGTTCCTTGTAACCTCTCCATTTTCATTCAGCTTGTTCCTGAAAATCCATTTAGTACCGATAAAATTCTTATCTTTAGGTGTAGGTACTAAGGTCCATGTCTTGTTTTTCTCTATCTGTTCTATCTCTTCATTCATTGCATTTACCCATTCTTCATTCTTCAATGCAACTTTCACATTTTTCAATTCATACTCACAAACTAAGCATGTACCTTGTCTTGATTTATTTCTTGTCTGCATGCCAGCTTTCTTGTCACCAATGATTTGGTTCTCAGGATGATGTCTTCTGACAAATCTTGCTAGCACATGATCTCTTCTTTGTTGTTCGTCCTATTTAGGTTCATTCACTTGCTCGGTAGCTCCTTCAATTTCATCAGTTTCTCTTTCTTGTTCCTCGGTATTGTTTTCCTGATGCCCGGTTGACATAGTCTATGGCTTCAGTAGGTGCTCTGGATTTTTAATGTAAGTGAATGTACTGTAGTCTTCCAGTTCTCTATTTCTTTCTTCACTATTCTTAGTGTCAAACTCATCAACCATGACATTAGTACTTTCAATCATTTTATTAGTAACTTTATTTAGACACTTATATGTTTTTCTTTTAGTGGAATATCCAAGAAATATCCCTTCATCCCCTTTAGAGTAAAACTTTCCATTTCTTTCATTTTTCAGAATAAAACAAGAAGACTTATCATTATCAAGATAAAACAAGTTACCTTTTGTTTATGCTCTTGTTCCAACAAGTTTTCCTCCATCATCAAATATCTTAACCTTTTTTTCTCTCAAAATATACTCGGTGATCTAAGTTGTTAAGTTGTGCCACACTTAGCAAATTATAATTTTGTCCTTCTACCCAATAAGTATTATCACATCTAATTTTATCATTTATCATTAAATTTCCTTTTCCTCTAACCATACAGGGTGTATCATTACCCATTTTTACAGATCCTCCATTATATTGCTCAAGATGATCAAATTTTTCTTCATCACTAGTCATGTGATGGGTAAAACCACTATCAATAATCCATGTATCATTTTTATTAATCTTAGAAATGAGTGTTGTCTCTACATACCTTTCTTCTTCCTCAGAATCATCCTTCATTGCAACAAATACTACTTCTACATCATCATCTATATCAGAATCACTATCATTCTCTTCAGCAATATAGCATACCTTTTTTCCTTTATCATTGTTGTCTCAGTTATCTTTTTTGTAGTGTCAGTAATTTCTATTGCCTCTTTTCCCATAGCTTCCTTCACTAGATCGATCCTTGTTTTTATCATCTTCTTTCTTGTTTGGACATCTAGCAGCAATATGACCAACTTCTTTGTAGTTAAAACATGCTAAAGGTAATTTACCTCTATATCTACCTTTACCTTTAGGTAATCTCCTAGCCATAAGAGCTTCAAGCTCATCAAGATCATCATCAAAATTACTATCATTATCATCATTATTACTTCTACTACTAGACTTACCAATCTTCAAAGAAGTCATGAAAGCAAATTCAATAGACGGTACAACACTATTATCAAAATTATCCAATTCAAAGGTTTTTAACTTACCGATCAGATTGTCAAGAGTGAGAGTACTCTTAGGTGCATACCTCATTTCATGTATTGCATAAATTCTAATTGCATAAACAGACAATAAAGTTCTCAAGATTTTTCTTACCTGCACATATCTTGTACCATATCTTGTATCATATCCTATATATCCTGTATAGTGAGATCTTCCTATCCCCAATCCTGAGCTTCTGTACATATCCATTGTATCTCTTTTCCCATCCATTGTACATATCCTTGTGTCTTGTTGTACATAGTCCTTGTCAGTCTTGTAGTAGCATTTGATCATCACATCTTGTCCTACCCAACCTTGTACTTCAAACAACATCAATTGTTGACTATCCTTGATCATCATGACCATCTTTGAACTGTCTCATTTGCCAATCAGCAACACAACATTCTCCCCATCAGCATCGGGTCCGCACAGATGTATGCTTCTATTTTGTCTGACCTAAGCCTAATCATGGGTCCCCTTAGTTGTATCCTTCCTGTCTGACCTAATCTTCCACCAAGCACACTAGGTCTATGTCGATGCATCCTTTCACATGTTTAGACCAATCTTCCCACCATCAATCAAATCAAATCTCTCTCCTTGGCAAAGGTTTTCTTTTGGAGTTCTCATTTTGACCTTGGATTTTCTCCTTTGGGTCTTGTTAATCTTTTACGGCTTCTCATTGTTCTCTACTCAAAGTCACCACGGTCCTTTATATCATGGTGCGCTGTGAATGAGGATAATCTGGGGCAAGGTCTTTTGATCTTTTTCTTCTGCCTATGAGTCAGTTGTGTGTTTGTGGTTTCTTCAGCATCGTTTCCACCATGCCTCCTTCAGGTTTCATGCGTGATGCTGGGGCAACCCTGCATGTTGTTTTAGCGTCAGTCCTATGCAACACTGGTGACAAGGCCTTATGATCCCAGTATCCTTGGCAGGTCTCTAAGAATTGCTATATTAAACTCAGTTGTGCTCTCCACATTTGCACTTGGAGCTTCCCCCAATCCCCTACATCCTGCATCATATAGCTTAATCTTCCATCTTGCATCTCTCATGTAGCTGCATCCTGCATTTTGCATTCCATCTCATCTTGCATTCACCCATCTTTGCTCTTGGAAGCTTGGTTATTTATCTCCCCTTCTTCCTAGGTCCTTCCTTCTTTGTTTCCTTTCGAGAAAATTCCACAATGTTTACTCCTTGCGTTATTTTCTCGAGGGGGCACAATCCCTTATTCCTCTAAATTCTAGCCTTAGGCATCTTATTTTCTCATCTTTGACGCCATGCCACTTGCGGCATCACATCAAAGAGGGGCAAAATGTAGACACCTAAAAATCTTTTAGAAAATAAAGTATTTTCATTTTTTGAAAAATCTTTGATGACATCATCATTTATTAATTAATTAATTATTTAATTTATTTTATATCATTAAATCCCTTAATCTTAATTAAAAATATTTAATTAAGAAATCCCTCCCAAAAATGTTTAAATCTTATTTAAACATTATCTCCTTATTTATTAATTATTTAATTAATAAATTGACCAAAAATCCCAAAATAAATAATTTATTTATTTTTTGCCCAAAACTTGGCCAATTTCCTTAAGACCACTAACCTCTTCCAGAATCTTCTAATCCTTCTTTAATTTTGATTAAAGGCTAATCCCCTCTTTTCCTAACCCTAATCCCAACTCAAAATATTTAATTAAGATTAAATATTTAATCCTCATATTTATTAAATTCATTTTAATAAATATTCTCAAACCTAAACCATGGAAATAAATAAATCTTTATTTATTTCCTAAAAACCATGTTTATCCTAAAGAAATTCTAGACTCTTCTAGAAAGTCCTAACCCTAATCCTAATCCTAATCCCCCCCTAATCCTTGTCACATTCCCTAACCAAGGTTAGCCAAATCCTAAGCTTAACCCAAAGTCAACAAACTTCTAGAAACTTCTCTTACATGCATTAAGTGCATTTAAGGCCTCCTTATCCCTCTTACATGTATTTATCATGCATTTAAGAAGCCCCTCACCCCTTTCTTACACCCTTTGACCTTAGGCACATTTCCCAAATTGTGCACATTCCTCCCATCTTTCAACCCAATGCCCTTATGACACTTGTCACAAGGAGGTGGCCCTGAACTAGCACAATCCATGTGCTCCCCTTTGAATGAATCTTGGCCTCTCTTAAGGATTTTGATCTTGGCCACTCATTCCTCCTTCCCAAATCCTATAAATGCTCCTCATTTCCAAGAGAAAAGTACCCACCATTCACCTTTCATTTCAAGCATTGTTATCATGCCCATTTAGCTCTAGACTTAGCATAATCATCTTAATCTAGCTTACTTTCAATAATTTTAGCTCATCCTAATTTAGTAATAATGGATTAACATAGTTTATTTCCTCATTTTACATAGCATATCATCATCATCACATCTCTATTTGGTTAATCAATCTTAGCATAAACATCATGTAGCTTAATCTTCATTTCAGCATCATTTGATCCTTGAGGCCTTAGGGGCAAATCAGGTGTTCTATACCTATTTTGTGCCATTGATGAGGTTTTTATAGATCTCAATCCATCCTAAAATGCATAAGGAACATGTTCCAAGTTCTTAGAGAGCACACCCACATCCCCTTAAGAAAGAGCAAATCAAACAGTGTTTGGGTGCACCTGTTTTAGCTCAATCTGAGGTGGCTTAGTTTAGAGTTTTATTTGTTTTGAATTGATTTCATGCTTAGGTTAAAATCTAATTTTTGTTTGGCTTGAGTCTTTTCAAAACAGGTATCCTCAAAAGCCTTGTCCACATTCTGGCACGCTCGGTGGGACCCAAATTCACAAATCAGCTTGATTAGATCATACTTTGTACTCTCATATTTTCCATTTTTCATGAATGATTTGCAGCAAATAGATAAAATGACACCTACACATAGTTCAGTCACGCCTATAAAGAGTTTGATCACACCTACAAGCTCTGAATCGATGCCTACTTTCTAAAGATTTTCATGCTCGATAACTTCTATTCTATCTAAACTTCTTTTCTGTCGCCTACAACAGAAATAATCATGCCTACAAGATAAACATTCACACCTCTGCGTATAGATTTCTCACCTATAATCATTTCATTATTGCCTGTATCCATTCCATTATCGGCTATCAACATTTTGTTATCGCCTGTAAATTTCATTGTCACCTACACCTATTTGAGTGTCGCTTATGCACATTTCATTGTCGCCTACACCTATTTAAGTGTTGCTTATGCACATTTCATTGTCACCTATGCACAATTAAGTGTCGCCTGTGAATATTTAAGTTTCGCCTGTGCCTGATTAAGTGTCACCTAGGCATGTTTGAGTGTCGTCTATATTTCATTGTCGCCTGGAATCATTTCTCTATCACCAGCGCAAATTTCTCTGTCACCTATAATCATTCCGCTGTCGCCTGAGAGTTTTTCGGTGTCGCATGTGCATTTTCCAGCATTGCATATTAGCAGGACAATGTCGATGTTAACTGTGATCCTACCTTAATTTTTATTTTTTTCTCAGATTCATAAAAAAACAAAAGTCAAACAAATCTTGAGTGAAACTAAGGAAAAGAACTTAGGTCCTAAGAGTCATTATCATTTTGAAAATCAAACATAATCTTGAATGATCTAAATTGGAAAGAACAAGCATCTCTATTCCCTCCTTTTCAATTCAAGCAAAGCACAAATTCAATCTTGAATGATCTAAGGATAAAACAAAACTCTTTTCAAAGTTCTAAATCAACACGCAAATCTCAATCTTGAATGCCTAAAGGAAAGAAATTGCAATCGCTCAAATTGTTTACATTTTGGGAAAAGAACAAATCAAATCTTAAACACTTGTGTCTTCAGTTATTCAAATTCAAAAATCACTTAATCAATTTGAGAAAAAGAACAACTTGCTTGATGTGCATCTAGGAGCTTTACTTTTTCTGTAAATCCTGTTAAAGTAAGCAACGTAGAACATTTGGACTCGGACAAGTTCACTTGTTCTACTTTTAGCTGTGTGTGTGAAAATTGTACCTGATCTATAGACACAACACTTAGTAAAACATTAGAGGTTAGCAAAAATTGAAATCGTGCAAAATTGAAAACTATGTAACCAAGCGATTTACTACCTTCTAATAGGTGCGAGATTGATGTTCTCAGATTGTAATCGAGATCAGTGACCTAGACGACACCTAAATGAAGGATTTGAATGCAAAAGATGGATATGAAATTGAATGCAATTAATCTATATTTTTTATATTTTCTATGCAATAAGAAATGAAAACTTGATATGAATCTATGCTAGATGAAATTGATATGCTATGAATGCTATTGAAAATTGATATGAAATGCTAATTTAACAATGATATGCAAAGCTATGAAATTCTATGCTATGATATGAAAAATATGCAATTGAAATTGATCTCACAAAGCTTTGAATTCACAAGTTGATTCTTTCAAGCTCCAATTGTGCAAATTCTCCAAATCTGATATGCTATAATTCCTGTAGAGTAAGTTTGCAATTTGCGAGATGATTGAGAGATATTTAGAGATGCCTGTGAGATGAATTATGAAGAGCTGAGGCTTTAATTTTTATAGAAATCCAGGGCTTTGGAGGTGCATGGATAAAAGCCATAAATCACTCAAATAACTCAGCTTTGATTTTTGAGTTATCTGATAATAACAGATAATTAAGTCACAAAAACATGCAAAAGCTAAGTTTTAACTCAAAATAGAGTTTAGCTTTAATTGATAATTGATAGTTGTTTTCTTTTATGATTGTGCATGTTTTATTTATGAATTAATTTAATAATAAAGTGATTTATTTCCAACTTAACTGCTTTTAAAAATAAAATAATTGATTTATGGGTTAATCAATTATTTAATCAAACTTTTATTAAAAACTATATTATTAAATAATGACAACTTGCTTTAATTAATTAAATAAGAATTTAATCAATTATTCATATGATATTAGATTTATTGTCAAAATTAAATAATATAATTAATAATAGATATAATTAAATTTAATTACACAATTAAGTGGCAAATATTAAATCTAATTAATTAAATATGAAAATATTCAATTAATCAAACTTTAGGATAAATGTGATTTATTGCCAAATAATCATAAAATTAAAGATAATTATGATGATTAGGAATATTGCTAGGAATATTCCCCGATGTAGAATTTAAGATAATCAATTATGATTCGATGATGTTTAGATGTGCCTTAGATTAGGACTTCGATGTCGATTTTGTTCGAATTGAAGATGTAGGATATTAATGAACTTATAGCCCATTTTTGGGGTATTACATTTTGCCCCTCTTTGAATTACTGTGCAAAGCGCAGTGGTTCAAAGACAGTCTGTGTTTGATAAAGATATGAAACTAATTCAAAAGATAAACCGATCTCAAGATAGAAACCAATTGAAAGATATTGAGATAGGAGTTGATTGATATTGAATTTGATATGAAGATAATAGGTCTTGAATGACCAAAGATAATGTTCACTGTAGCAGCGATGAACCTATGATTGCAAAAAAGTGTCAAAATGCCTGATTCTGAACCTTAGGATTGATAAGAAGTGAGTGACCTGTTCTAGACTTGATTGTCTTAGCAGAACTAGCAGGTATCACATCCGAATCCTTCAGTTGCCGAAGAACCAAGGAAAGAACACTATGATCTGATGGTTGCAAAATTGATACAGTTTACAAGATTAGGAGAATACCAGATTGATATGGATCTTGATGAATCTGATATGCCCCAAGTGATGATAGATTTGGCCCGAGCGATGAGGACTTTTGATGAATCAGTAACTAGACGTGATTGTTTGTCTTGATCACTGATGAAAGATATTGATAGACTTGATCGATAGAATTTTGATTTACAGACTTTGAATTGATGTGCAATACCATGCCCCCTTCGGGATTAAAATTGAAATCTGACAAGAAAAGTCAGCGTTATAGTTTAGAAGCATGTTAATTGATTTGAGAAGTGTGGTGAAACACATTCAAGAACACATTCTGCATCCTTGGAAGGTCCCAAAAGACCAAGTTTGACTAGGTTTGACCATGAGTTGACCATAGTTGACCAAGTTGAAATTTTGATAGTTTGATGTAAGATAATCAGTTAAGTTGAATTTTAGATTTCTGTGATGATGGAAGGTTGATTATTCAAGCAGTTAATAAGATAAATGATCTTAGATTTCAATTTTGATCCCGAAAAAGGATTCTACTTGCTGCTTCGTTGGAGGAACCTTCATGTGAGATTCAGCTCTTGTTAGATTTGAAGATGTGATTTGAACAATCATTTAAGCATTGAAGTTTTTTAGCCATTGTGAGATCATGCAAACATGCAATATGCAAAGAGACATACAAAATGAAATGCAACCTAAGACCTAGGACCTAGTCACTGATCATGTGTCAATTTGTTATCATCATTGAACTTTTAGGTAACCAGATAAATCAATACAATGCCCACTAGCCATGAAACCATAAACATATGAATATCAATTTGTATGCGCAAGAATCAATACAACACCCACTGGTTATACAACCATGGACATATGACTATTGATTTGTTTTCAGAATGTTGGATTAGATATAAGCACCAAGGCACAAACACTAGGATGACCTGAATATCATGTCCATTTTGATATAGAAATTTCTATAAGCATCAAAACATAAACATCGTGATGACCTGAATACGCCTTGCATTGCAAACACATCAAACAGTCAAGAGATCATTCTAAATCCAATGTGCATTACCCGTAGTGACCCTTTATCATTCACATCCGTAGGCAAGATCGCGTTTCACAGTAGGAGAAAGAATTCACTTCAAAAGACAATAGTTAGATCAAACTTCCTAGAATTTTTTGGGTATCAATGGTCGAGGTACGCATGGCAATCCAATTTGAGATAGAGGCTCTTACAGTCGGACACCATTTCAATCTAGAATTTTCAAAGTTGTTAGATTTTCACATACAAGCAGAAGACAAAGAAAAGATTATGCCCCTAGTCATCACCCTCTAAATCCTGTAAAGGACATCATCGAAGATCTCGAAGGGACACAATATGCAAAAATCTCAATGCGGATCAGCAAGCATACAAGGAGATAAAAGCATGTAAAGCATAGATTGTTTTCAGTTGAGTTTTGATGTTTGATTGTTGTAGATGCAAAATCCTTTCTGGAGACAAGACTGACTGACTGACTCAACTTGAAGCTTCAAAGGACTCTGACTAGATTGGATACGTCTAAGATACATTGGAGGCCATAGGATATGACACTGATTGCCCCCAAGTTTGAACATTGATAGGATACAGACGCGCAAGCTGATTGGTGTACAAATTGACTTATTGAAAACTGGAAATGTTGAAACAAACCAGGAGATATGTACAACTAAAGCAAGACTGAAAGTTGGGAAAGACCAAGATCATGCTGATAGATGGAGCATTTGGAACAAGTGGCACCCGTTTGCCAGGTTTTCACCATCTTGGTAGAGATTCTATTTTTTCTACCAAGGTGCCTGTTTCCAGGTTTTCACCAAGGCACTTTTTCTTTTTTTTCTTTTTTTTTGTATTTTTCAATTTTCAATTTTTTTTGTATTTTTCATTTTTTCAATTTTTTTTGAATTTTTGATATTTTTTTATTTTTTTGTGAATCATCAAGTCGCCTATTGCTAGGTTTTCACCAAGATGTTCATTTTTTCAGGACTTTTTTTGATTTTAAAGATTTTTTTCAGGACATTTTACCATAGCACTGAATGCCTTAGGCATAGAATTTCTTTAGATGGAGAATGTTGATTGGTTCTCGGAGCTGTTCTCCTTTAGTCGTTGAGAGTTGATAGGCACCAGAGCCAAAAGTAGTAGTGATTACAAAGGGACCCAGCCAATTGGGTTCGAACTTCCCCTTGCGTTCTCGATGTGATTGATTTTTAGGATTTTCTCTCAAGACTAGATCACCAACCTAAAATTCTCTGTGTCAGACTTTCTTGTTGTAGCCTCTAGACATTCTTTTCTGATACACTCTGAGATGATCATATGCTGCTTGCCTGTGTTCATCTAGTAATTCAAGTTCTTGTAACCTAGACACTCTGTAGTCTTCATCAGTGACAAGTCCATGCATTCTGATTCTAAGTGATGGGATTTCAACCTCAATAGGCAGTACCGCTTCAGACCCATAAACTAAAGCAAGAGGTGTAGCCCTTGTAGGTGTTTTGATACTAGTTTTATATGCCCAGAGAGATGGATTGATCATGAGATGCTTTTTCTGATACTTGTGCTGATACTGGTTCTGATACTGATTCTAATAATTGTTCTGATACTAGTTCTTATACTAATTCTGATACTGATTATGATAATTGTTCTGATACTGGTTCTAATACTAATTCTGATAATGATTCTGATAATTGTTCTGATACTGGTTCTGATACTGGGTATACTTGATAGCATATTTTTCTATTGCAAACTCCCAAGCAAGATCATATCATGCAGTCCCAATGTCTAGCAAGGTGGAGAACAAGAGGGATTGGCAAGCTAGTGGAAGAGATGGAAGATAAGAGAATAAAGGATAATGAAGGGAAGAAATCCTCAAGGGAAAACTCCTCAAGAATACCCAAGCTAGGGAAAAATTGTCATGTAAAGTGCATTTAGACAAGTAATGAAAGGCTAGCATAGGATAAGTCACAAAAGCGTGATGCAAGAGTAGGAAAGGATGCAGTCCAAAAGAGTAGACATGTCAAGAGGCTTCATAGCACTGTGTTTTACTCTTTCTTTCTTTTTTTATTAGATCAAGACCAAAGGGGAAAAGGATAGCGATAGGCAAAAATGAATGGAGGAAGATGGTGATGAAGGCTAAACATGGAAGGAATGAAAGCAAGATCATCGTAAGATAGCTCACAAGATAGTCAAATGTTCGTGTATAGATCAACATTGTCAAGATCAAAGAGAGAAGACGGAATGGATGAAATATGTAAAAGAACTATGCATAATGCCTGATTGCCAGGTTTTCATCATGGTACTTATCCAAGGCACCACAAGGAAGTGGTTTTCACCATAGGATGAATTTATTTCTCTTTACTTTTGCTACCAAGGTGCCTGTTTCCAGGTTTTCACCAAGGCACATTTTCAATTTTTATATTTTTCTTTTTATTTTGGAAGAAGGCAAGCTTTTTTGATAATGCTCCTTGAAAGGATAAACCATGATATACTAAGGATTCAAAATGATATGCTCAAAGATGCTGATAGGAAAAGGAAGATGGAAGAGGAAAATGGAGGATAAGGTTTTATGTAAAGCGAGTGAGGTTGGAAGATAGGAGGAATAGGAAAGTGAGGAAAAAGGATAGGAGGTAGAAGGATAATGCATGGAAGGATTGTGAAAGGGTAGATGGAAAGGAAGGCAAGTTCAACATCAACACATACCTTGAAGGGTGGTGAGAGAATGGAGGAATTGTGACTGAAGGAATACGTGAAGGAATATGGCGAATGGATAGCAGAGGTTGTGGTTTAGGCGCATGAAATGGAAGAATATTTTTGGAGGGAGATGAAGTGGAAGTCTTTGGAAGCTTGAATGTCAACTTTACATTTTGTTCAACACCAAACTCTTTCAAGAGAGACTTTGGAATCCATATAGCCGTAGGCTTTTTATTTCCTTTTGATGATCTAGAGATAATATCTTCAATGATGGATTTTGGAACCCATACTTGTCTTGTAGTTTTTTTCTTAGATATCTCTTTTGACTTTATGTTTCCATGTCATTTAGAGGAGACATGGTGATCTTCTCTTTTTGATGGATTCTTGTA
Organism: Chamaecyparis obtusa; assembly: GCA_027943335.1. NCBI lineage: Eukaryota > Viridiplantae > Streptophyta > Pinopsida > Cupressales > Cupressaceae > Chamaecyparis > Chamaecyparis obtusa. The sequence goes on from BSBK01002231.1 coordinate 5,143,776, forward strand.
TTGCTTCTTTTTCTTGTATTGAACATTCAAGTTACTTCCAAAAGACTTGGGATTTGTGGAAGAGGGAGGATATGACTGGTTTAGATGGGTGGGTGGATGAAAAGGATTCAAGGGTATGCATCTATGTTGATCTTGAGGAAAGATAGGAGATGGAGGTATGTAAGGACCTAAGATGGATGGAAAATCAGGAGAGTTAGGAGGGGAAAGTGAAGGGACATAAGGACCCAAGATGGAAGGAAGGCATGAAGCCTTTAGTAGTGGTGGAAGAGGTCCAAGGATGGAAGTGGAAGATGCAAATGGATAATCAATAAGTTCATCAGCATCTATATGACAACCAAGGATATCAGCATCTTTAGAGTGAGCATTAAAATTTTCAATAGAATCATGGACATCTTGAATATGAGCACCTTCTTTGATAGGATTGTTCAAAGCTTGCAAAGACTTAGGAAGAGTAGAAAGTGGAAATGAACATGGAGTGGTAGAACAAGAAGATGGAAGACTTTGATCTTGACAAGGATCTTTCGATAGCACAAGCGCATAATTTTTCTCTTGATTTTCAATAGGTGTAACATTGGAAGTAACACCATTTTTACCAACCTTAATGGAAGTATCATCTTTGGAAAGCGCAAGTGTAGTAAGGTTATTTTGATTTTTAATAAGCTCAACAGTGTAAGTAGTAGCTTGATCTTACTTAGGAGAAGACTTAAGACATGGTGGAATGCATGACAAAGGGTGTATAGGATCAAAAGAACCATGAAGCGGATAAGAGACATCGGGAAAAGGAGTGGATGAAATGGAGGGTCCTTGATCTTGATTTTTCTTTATGTTCTTTTCTTCATCATTTTTGAAATCCTCTTGACATGGAGCCACTTCTAAGGACAAGGAAGCATGTTGGGATTGTATGGAAGACTTTGGAAGAGATGGTGGAGGACTAGCTGAAGTAGGGATTATAGCATATGAAGGCTTAGGCTCTTTAAGTTTATCATCATTGAAAGTATTTGCAGCCAAGTGAAGGATAGCTTGAGTTTCTTTAAGAGGTAGCCCTGGAGGATAACTATAGGGAACCACATGAAAAGTATCAGGGCTTGTGTCGAATGAAGGTTATGTGAAAGATTTGAAAGACTCAGAAGCTTTAGAAAATGTATGAGTATTGGAGGAAGTAGGGGATGGAAGGGAACCATCACTAGACAAAGGTTCAACATTAACATGACCTTGCTTGAGAAGATAATCTTTATTTTCAGCAGGAGAGTTCTTAGAGGAGAGATCCTTATAGTATTGACATTTCAAGCTGGCACGATGTATTTTATAGTCCTCAATAGTAGTAGATGGATCATCATCAAGGTATTGTCCACAAAAGCCATCAAAGTCTCTTTCAAAATCAGAATCATATGGATCACCATCACGATCTATCCAATGTGATGGCCCATTTGTAGTAAGTAAGAATGAACGATGAGGAGGATTCTTAGGAACAGAGGTGTCATAGGTATCATTACATTGTCTATCATTATAGTCATCATAGTCTCCAAAGCTAGATGTGTCACGCTTCGTGGAAGAGGTATCATTGTTGGCATTAAGCAGAATTGCCACTAGTGACAACACTTATTTGCATTCTAGGTGCAAACCGAGCAGACAGTGCAAACCGAGCAGATAGTGCAAACCAAGCAAATAGTGCAAACCGAGCAGACAGTGCAAACCGAGCAAATAGTGCAAACTGAGAAAACAGTGCAAACCGAGCAAACAGTGCAAACCGAGCAGACAGTGCAAACCGAGCAAACAGTGCAAACTGAGCAAATAGTGCAAACTGAGCAAACAGTGCAAACCGAGTAGACAGTGCAAACTGAGCAGACAGTGCAAACCGAGGAAGTTAGTACAAACCGAACAGGACAATGTAAACTGAGTAACATCATGTCTACCGAGTCACCAGTATTTACCGAGTTCAAAACCTACCGAGTGATCAGTATGAACCATGCCTTCACTTCTACCGAGTGCATGACAATGCCGAGTAATGCAGTGGACGCCGAGTATCAGAAAGTCACCGAGTCAGTTTGCAGGAACCATGTAATCATACTTGGGCCGACTTAGTAGCTCTTATGTTTATTTGTCAAGCTGACTGTGTAATTGTAATTGTAATTGTAATTAATTTTTTAAGACTTGTATATAAACAATGTTGTAAAATGAAAAGTATGTATGAAAAAGAATATATGTGAAAAAGAAAGGCAGAGATAAGTGAATTATAGAAGGCTTCAGAAGTATAAGGATCAGCAAAGACAAATTCATCACAGAAGGTGATCAGTACATCAGTGAATCTCAATCAGCAATCCAGTTGCAAAGCATGAGATCTACTGTTTCATTCTAACAGGTGAATCAGTACTAAATCCTTTAACCGGGTAGACTTAACAGTCTTTGTAAAATCTCTTTACCGAGTGCATACTTCATTGTATGTTTTGTAAATCCTTTAACAGGGTGGATTTAGCAATCCTTATTGCTCCTAACAGGGCAGATCATCAGAAGTGATCAAATTGTAAGCCTTAACCGGCCAACTTTATTCTGCAGTATTAAAGCTTTGTGGGTTTCATCCCCACCCTAGTTTTACTTTCTTTTGGAAGGTTTCTGGGTAACCAAATCTATGTGTCATTATTGTGAATGCTTTTAAGTTTCATGCTTTCTGTATGCAAAAGGTTAAAAGTAAATTACATGTTAAAATTGTAAGAAAATTTGGAGTTACTGATTCACCCCTCCCCTCTCAGTAACTCAGTTAATTCCTGAATATTTCCAACAATTGGTATCAGAGCTTCATTGGTTCTCAAGATAAAGCTTAACTAGCTTGAGCAAAGATCCAGGACAATGGAGGTATTCAAACTGAACAAGGTGATTGAAAATGAAAAGCTAGATCTAGAAATGGCCATAGCTAAACTCAAAGAAGCAAAAGAACATCTTTCCCAATCCCTAAGAAGAAGGAAGGAACTTGCAAATCAGATGAATGATCAGAATTACATTGAAGAAAAGATTGAAGATCTTTTTCCCTCAAATAACTCAGATGAAGCAAACAATGCTGTCAAAGAACTCCTAGAAAAGAATGGGTCTCTGCAGGAAGAAGTGAGAAAATTGAAAAGAGAACAAGAACTACACTCTACAAGATTCTGTGAGATCTTGGAACAAAGAAATAAGTTGAAAGATGAATTAGATGGAAGAAACATTGAAGTACAAAATAAAACCCTTCAGCTAGAAAACCTAATTGATCAGATCTCTCATACAAATGAGGAAATTCTGAATCTAAGATCAGAAATAGAAAGCACAAGAGAAGAACTAAGAACTAAAAAGGAAATCAATCTAAGATTGGTGGATGACCTAAACGCTAAAAAACAAATCAATGAAGGAATGCTGAAAAGTCAAGAAGACTTGAATCAGCTGTATGAGCGAAATCTTCATAGGCAAAAAGGAAAAGCAGGACTTGGATACAAAGGAGAAGGCAAATATTCTAAGCAAGGTACTCAAAGAAATCAAAAACCTACTTGTAATCATTGTGGTAAAATAGGACATATTTCAAATAAATGTTGGAATAATGAAAAAGAAGAATTTAATGGAAAATGCTACAACTGCAATCAACCTGGTCACAAAGCAAATGAATGCAGGGAAAAACCTAGATTCAGAGGTAATTGTCACAAGTGCAACAAACAGGGTCACAAGGCATCCGAGTGCAGATCCAAGACACTTAATCCAGTAGAACAAATTATGAAAGCAATGTTTGGATGGGACTACAACATCTAGTGTAGATGTCATTACTGTGGAGAATATGGACACATTGGCATGAATTGCATAAAACATCATCTAAGGAAAAGAGATACTACCGTAAGATGTTTCAAATGCACTAAACTCGGTCACATAGCCAGAAACTGCATGAATGCTAGTGAAGTTGAAGATGGAAAGAAGAATGAAGCAACTAAGGTCAGGAAACAGGTGAGACAAAAATGGATTCCTAAAGCTACCGAGCAATCCACTCCAAGTAATGGAATGGATGGCTCTACCGACTCAAACTAAATTTCCAAGAAAGCACTGGAACTGTATTCTCATAGACCAATCTCAAGCAATTCCAGAACCGAATTAAAAGAAAGATCTAAATCAGCATGCAAGATGCAGTAAGATCACAGGGAGGTCAGTATCAGTCTTCACTGAGCAAGGTCGGTACCCGTCTTTACCGAGCAAGGTCGGAGCATTATGAATTCCTGAGTTCACCGAGTTGCAAAGTCTTTACCGAGCAATTAATTCTTAGTGGGTGACAGTCTGTCAGAATTCATACCCTAATTTGAAATGAGCATTAATGATAGAGTTGTAAACAAAAAGGCAAGTAATCAAACTCATTCTTCACCACGAATCTTTAGCACTTTGAGAGCATAAAATTTCAAGAGCAACCCAGTGATTCAATACTTTTGCGAAAGGAATTTTCTGTGAGCTACCATGGCATCATCCAGCACTTCAGTGAAGAAAGGATCTGATATGTTAGTCCAAGGAGAATGGAAAGCACCAGATTTTAAGATCGTGCCTGCAATTGCAGCAGCCCTAGATCCGAACGGAGCTCAATCTCAGATTCCTCCTAAGGTACTGCTTATTAACGATATCTGCAATCATTTTAACTATTCAATTCATGATATGGGGAACCTAGAACTAGATATTGTGCGTGAGGAACTATGTGTGGATGGTAGTCTGAAACCCGAGCACAAACATCTGGAAGATAAAGGTTTAGTTCACATTGCACATCTACCTCGAAACTTTTGAGATAAATGGGTTAGGTACATTCTCAGCCGAGTATATGATGGCAAGATTTGGCTTGAGCAACCTATTGAGATTACAAAGAAGATGATTCATCAAGTCACTGGTCTTCCCATGTTGAACAAAGCTAAAACTACCAAAACCCTAGGTCGGATGGAACTAGAGAAGAAAACCCTAGCCGAGTGGGACGGTAGAGGCATGAAAGTTAGCAGCATTACCGACGCTGAACTGAAGTTTGGTACACATATCATTGCCCATAAGATTTACAGTTCTAGTCGACAGAACAGTGTCTCCTGTGAAGCTATTGACCTAGCATACAAAGTGGTCAAGAACAACTTAACATTTGACCTAGCAGACTTATTGTAAAAACAGTTTAACAAAAACATGGAAAGCATTAAAACTTCCAAGAACAATCCATGTAAGTTTGGATCCTTGTTGGTCTGTTTATTCTTCTATGTTCTAAAATTCTTCCCTTCTAAAGGAAAAGTTGTATGGAGAAAAGATGTGCCAGTCCTCTATGAAATAAATGAATACATCTTAGAAATGGGTGAGAATTTTGAAAGCATCATGGATAACTATTTTGAGTCTTTCAAAGAGAAAATGAATGATAGATTCCGGATTCCACAGAAGTTGGTGGAAGATTACAAAGATGACATTTGTTTTATGGTGGATTGTGATAATGTATATATTCAAGCAGTTAAACCAAGGACTGTATATGTAAAACCTCTTCCTTATGAGGTAAATATTGATGAAACCAAGGATATCATTGAAGCTCTTCTTAATCAGCCTGTCAATCCCAAAGCTCCATATTTTGGAACATATGATGAAGCTAAGGTGAGAATCAAACTAAGCATAAAGCTTCCACAGGTGGTAAACAAAGGAAAGAAGAGGATAGCCAAAATGCAAATGATAACCGAGGACAAAGAAGAAAAAGATGAAAAAGAAGAAGAAAAGGATGAGAAAATAGAGGAACCAGAACCTGCAAAGAAGAAAGGAAAATTTTTCATCACTAAGGCAACTATGCCTCCCACTACTGTGTTTACAAGAAGAAATACAAGAGGCAAGGCAGACAAGGCAGAAAAGGCAGATAAAGACATAGTATTCAAAAGGCCTCCTCTAAACCTTCAAGAAAAGCTCAAACTCTTTAGAGACGGATCAGGATCTGGAGTAAGTAACATAAAATCCTTAAGATATGAAACCAGATTGGAAGCAGAACAGAAGGAAATAGAAGATGCTGTTATTGAGAAGATGGGACAGTGGAAATACTCTCCTGAAGAAATTGCCCCACAGGTTCCAGCAGTTCTATTGAATCCAATAAAAATGAGATGGAGCAATGCAAGGCAAACTGTGATAGACATATTTGATCAAAACCTGAGATAGTTGATGCCGAGCTTGAAAAATGATGAAGTAAAGAAGGCATTAAAAGAAAATGAAAATAAGATGACATTGAAGTTCAATACTTGTTTGATTTTGATCAACAATATTGAATCGGTTGTGAAGGCTGCAAATGCTACATGGAAGAACATTTACCACCTTCACCAACCGAGTATTGAAACAGTAATAATAAAAGATATTGAAGATGACAGTGATGAACAAGAAGAAGACACTGAGGTAGATGATACTGTGAGGATAGTAGCAGAAGTCATTGCATCCCTTCCTACCTCTCCAGTGAAAGTTTCTACATCCAGCCCGGAGACACCTTCAAGCATGGTTGTGACAACTTCCACATTTGTCCAATCATCCCTAGCAACATCAAAAGCAGCTATCATTTCTTCTACCGAGCTGCAGTCTCCTACACCATCAAGTTTTCCAGCAGTAAGTTTTCCAGTTTTTGAATCTTTAAGTGTAAATATTTTAAGTTCTCCAGTAGAAAGTATGCCAGTATCTATAGCCAGCCCTACTTTATCTACTGTCACTACTACCAAAGCATTAAGTACAGATAAGCCTAAGGCTCTACCGAGTATAAAATTTTTGGGTAAAAATATAGTAGAGGACATAGACCTAGATGAAGAGATAGAGATTCCTACATTAGATTTTGCAAATCTTTCAGCAGACCAAATGCAAAATATAGGTGAGATCCTCCAAAGGAAAGCAAAACAAAAGAAGCTTAAAGAGGAGAGAGACAAGGAGTATCAAATCATTAAGGATGCTAAGGACATTTTGTCTGATGCATTAGGCATTAAAGTAGACTCCTCCCAACATGTTTTGTTACAGTTAGTAGAAGCAGTTGAGAAATACAATGAGGATTCATCCGGCACAGAAAAGTTAGTTGAAAGAGCCGAGAAGAGATTTAACAATAAAGTGCTTGAGCACATTTCTCAGCACATAGCTATTAACCAAGTAGAATTGTCTTTAGTTTTGTCTAACACTGAATGTATCTATTCGAATGCTACCTCTCTTTTGGCCAGACTGTGCAACATTGCCGAGTTCACAAAGGATATTAAGGATAAAATGAATAAAATGGATGAGGATATGAAGATTAGCATACAGAAGCTGCAACTTGAACCAAGTTCAAGCTCTGCTCATCACATGAAAATCTCACACCTATCACATATGCAGTCTGATCTACTGAAAGAAGACATAGGGATCCGGTCCACACTGCTAGACATCCAACACATGATCCTTCCCATCATGAATACAATGTTTAAGCACATTGAACATTCCAAAACATTGATTCATGACAATCAGTTCTCTATAGCAAATCACATGATTGAACTCTCTGCAGAAGTCCACATTGCTATACAAACATGTAAAATTTTGCAAGAAAGTTGGGACAGAACCCTGGCACTAATAATGAAGGTACATTCTGATTTTCTATCAAATTTTGGATTCTCTCTGTAAATAACTTGTATATGCACCTTTGGCATTATCGTCAAAAAGGGGGAGATATGTATAGAAGTAGAGATATGTATAGAAGAAGATTTGTATAGAAACAATTAGCACATTGAAAGGGGGAGACAATGTATAAAGCCCTATAACAAAGACAAATTTTGAAAAATCAAAATAAGACTCAGCATGATTCGTGTATATAAGTTTTGGCCAATAAGTGTTTTTGTCACTAATGCCAAAGGGGGAGATTGTTGGCATTAAGCAGAATTGCCACTAGTGACAATACTTATTTGCATTCTGGGTGCAAACCGAGCAGACAGTGCAAACTGAGCAGATAGTGCAAACCAAGCAGACAGTGCAAACCGAGCAAACAGTACAAACCGAGCAGACAGTGCAAACCGAGCAAACAGTGCAAACCGAGCAGACAGTGCAAACCGAGCAAACAGTGTAAACCGAGCAGATAGTGCAAATCGAGAAAACAGTGCAAACCGAGCAAATAGTGCAAACCGAGCAAACAGTGCAAACCGAGCAGACAGTGCAAACCGAGCAAACAGTGCAAACTGAGGAAGTTAGTACAAACCGAACAGGACAATGTAAACCGAGTAACATCATGTCTACCGAGTCACCAGTATTTACCGAGTTCAAAACCTACCGAGTGATCAGTATGAACCATGCCTTCACTTCTACCGAGTGCATGATGATGCCGAGTAATGCAGTGGACGCCGAGTATCAGAAAGTCACCGAGTCAGTTTGCAGGAACCGTGTAATCATACTTGGGCCGACTTAGTAGCTCTTATGTTTATTTGTCAAGCCGACTGTGTAATTGTAATTGTAATTGTAATTAATTGTTTAAGACTTGTATATAAACAATGTTGTAAAATGAAAAGTATGTATGAAAAAGAATATATGTGAAAAAGAAAGGCAGAGATAAGTGAATTACAGAAGGCTTCAGAAGTATAAGGATTAGCAAAGACAAATTCATCACAGAAGGTGATCAATACATCAGCGAATCTCAATCAGCAATCCAGTTGCAAAGCATGAGATCTACTGTTTCATTCTAACAGGTGAATCAGTACTAAATCCTTTAACCGGGTAGACTTAACAGTCTTTGTAAAATCTCTTTACCGAGTGCATACTTCATTGTATGTTTTTTAAATCCTTTAACAGGGTGGATTTAGCAATCCTTATTGCTCCTAACAGGGCAGATCATCAGAAGTGATCAAATTGTAAGCCTTAACCGGCCAACTTTATTCTGCAGTATTAAAGCTTTGTGGGTTTCATCCCCACCCCAGTTTTACTTTCTTTTGGAAGGTTTCTGGGTAACCAAATCTATGTGTCATTATTGTGAATGCTTTTAAGTTTCATGCTTTCTGTATGCAAAAGGTTAAAAGTAAATTACATGTTAAAATTGTAAGAAAATTTGGAGTTACTGATTCACCCCTCCCCTCTCAGTAACTCGGTTAATTCCTGAATATTTCCAACATTGCTCAAATTTTTTCCAGGGGCATGGTGACATGTACAAGTCTTTATCAAATGGAAAAGAGCATAGAGTTTCCATGGAGAACTCTTTAGGTTCCTTTTCTTTCTTAAGATTGTTAAGTTCAACTTGCATAGCATGCAGTTGTTTCCTCATAGCGGTGATCAAAATTTTTTCCTCATGTGTACTGATTCTTTGAGACATGTGTACTGATTCTCAATAACTACTGCTCTATTCTTGACACAGTGATTTGTATGACAGATTTTGGAACTAGGCTGGAAACATTGGATATCTTGCAATTTGACAATTTCTGACTACTCTCTCAAATTTTTCCAAATGACACTCTGCAGACTCGTATGACACTGGGTAGTCTATAAAATGACAGTTGCTAAACTCGTACGATAGTTGGGTAGCAATGAAATGACAGTTGACAAAACTTGTACGACAGTTGCTAACAGGGTTTTGACTTTCTTGAATTTGCTGGTTTGAAAACTCGTATGACACTGGGTTCTCAATCATACAACAGATGGGCAATACTGAAATGACACTTGACAAAACTTGTACGACTTTTGACTTTCTGAAATGACTTTTGACTCCAGAAAAGATTTTACGTCAATTTTTGCAAAATTTGAGGTCTTCAGTTCTGGATTGTTTGCAAATTGTACTGTCCAGATTTTGAAGGTTATACCAGATTTGATCATTTTTAATAGCCAAATAGATAAAAAAACACACAGAACAACAAGCAAGTGATTCCAAGCACGTCTGAAAACAATGAACAAGGGCAAAAGAAACCTTGCGCATGAACAATCAAGTGACCAAATTGTGCTAATCTCTGAGAGTACTAATTGTGTATGTTCTGAAAAGTTTTGCAATAACACACATATACCTGAGAATGAAAAATTGGCCTCTCTAGGGTTTTTAGTAATGGCTTGACTCTGCAACTTTTATGATTCAAAGGGGTGAACTCCAATCCCGGCGCACCAGGGTTTTGACATAGTCCGATAACTTAATCTTCAAGAGCTGCTAGGGAGATCTGACAACCCAACAATGAACCATACCCATGGAGATTTCTTCCACAAGGACATTTATATAGCGGCTGTCACTACCACGGTGAAAATGGTTATGACCACTTGAGGTTCCGTCAACGCAGTTTTCCCTGTGAAGGGATTGTCTGCTATGGTTAACCCTCTTTAAAGGTGACTCATAGATTTATACCACAAGGGGACTTGGCTCCAGATTCAAGGTTTTGACACCTTTCACTTTTAACCCAAACAAAGCAAGCAGATTAATCTGACACGCTAAGACAAAGTTTTATTCCACCAAGGTCTGTGATATCAACTCCACGTGATCTATCAACCTCTCTGGGGAGAGAATGTATCAATCAATAAGAGAAGACGCACTAACCAATTTTGATTCACCAAAGCTCATGATATCAACCCCACGTGATCTATCAACCTCTCCAGAGAGAGAATGTGTCGATCAATAAGAGAAGACTCACTAACCAAGTTGAATGTGAAATGCACTAAGTATCCTCCCTACCTACAAGGATTCTGTCATCAAGAAGGATTTTGCTGTGAATCCAATCTCTCAAGAATCATGAATAGTGTTCATAGGGCCTAATTACTATGTGAGCACAGATATATTCCCGAAAGCAAATCTACCAAAAGCACCCAAAAAGTAGAAAGAGGAACACTTAACGCTTAAACAAAATATGAGATGAGTCCACAAGGTGGAACACTTAACACCTCACACAAGCTGAAAATGAGTCCACAACTTAGAAAACAAGTGAGTTCCTAAAAGCACAAAAGGGTTGCCAAGTAGAACACTTAATGCTTCTATCCTGTTGACCCCTCCCCTTTATGGCGCTGAGATTGCAACCACGGGGCGGAAATGAGGGGCCGGTGGATTAGCAAGTCCAATAACCCAAGATAGCAATTAGGATCAATCACAAGTATTCTAAGACTACTTAATGAATCCTTAAGGGGTCACAACCTAGTATCAATTATGCAAGTGTGTAGAAATAGATCAAAGCATGAAAAGATGCACACAAGCTAGACACATAAGAGATTTGTTTTAAGTCCCAAATCAAAATATTATTAGATAAAGGAGAATACCTGGGATCCTTGCAATGCGCTTAGTAGATTTTACCTGATTTTTAGCAATTTTTGTTGAGCTTTTCCATGCAAGCAAGTGACGAACTCTCCAACAAGCAAACAAGCAAACAAGATATGCAAAATATGTTCAACTTATGAAAACCATAGGGTTAGCTCTAAAAATCAATTTTTAGGAGCAATAATAACCATAAATTAATTCAAATGAAAACTCATATCATGCATTGAATCATATGAAAAATAAGTGCATACCCATCATAAAATTTTAATTTTTTTGCACTACATTTGACCTAGTCAACAAGATTTGATTTTTTTGATATGATTTTGGCCACAAAAATAGAAATTTAGAATAGAGACCCCTACTAAAAAACAAAGAGCTTTCCAAAAATGCAAAAATTTTAGAAAAATCTCTTCATTTGTGCCCTAGAGACCTGTTTTTATCAAAATAGACTAGTTTTTACAAATTGACTATTTGAGTTATTAAATTGCATCCAAATTTAAAACAAAAATAATAGACCCCTTGTAGAATTTGAAGAGCTTTTTGAAAATGTAAAAATTTCAGAAAAATATGCTGATTTGCGTCAGATATTAATTTTTTATGAAAAATAAAAAAAAAATTATTAAAAATTCAAGATAATTTAGAAAATTTTGAATTTTTTTTTGAAGCTTTCTTGATATGTCTCCAACTTGAAAAAAAAATTTCAGACCAAAAATCTAAGCCATTTTGGAGATAAAATTAAATCTTTAAAACTTTCAGGTTTTAGCTCCAAGAATCAAAATCAGCATGCAAAGGTGGGTTGCCCCATGATGGGTGCCAGAAATGTGTGTGTGAAAATTATACCTGATCTATAGACACAACACTCAGTAAAACATTAGAGGTTAGCAAAAATCAAAATCGTGCAAAATTGAAAACTATGTAACCAAGCGATTTACTGCCTTCTAATAGGTGCGAGATTGATGTTCTCAGATTGTAATCGAGATCAGTGACCTAGACAACACCTAAATGAAGGATTTGAATGCAAAAGATGGATATGAAATTGAATGCAATTAATCTATATTTTTTATATTTTCTATGCAATAAGAAATGAAAACTTGATATGAATCTATGCTAGATGAAATTGATATGCTATGAATGCTATTGAAAATTGATATGCAATGCTAATTTAACAATGATATGCAAAGCTATGAAATTCTATGCTATGATATGAAAAATATGCAATTGAAATTGATCTCACAAAGCTTTGAATTCGCAAGTTGATTCTTTCAAGCTCCAATTGTGCAAATTCTCCAAATCTGATATGCTATAATTCTTGTAGAGTAAGTTTGCAATTTGCGAGATGATTGAGAGATATTTAGAGATGCCTGTGAGATGAATTATGAAGAGCTGAGGCTTTAATTTTTATAGAAATCCAGGGCTTTGGAGGTGCATGGATAAAAGCCATAAATCACTCAAATAACTCAGCTTTGATTTTTGAGTTATCTGATAATAACAGATAATTAAGTCACAAAAACATGCAAAAGCTAAGTTTTAACTCAAAATAGAGTTTAGCTTTAATTGATAATTGATAGTTGTCTGCTTTTATGATTGTGCATGTTTTATTTATGAATTAATTTAATAATAAAGTGATTTATTTCCAAATTAACTGCTTTTAAAAATAAAACAATTGATTTATGGGTTAATCAATTATTTAATCAAACTTTTATTAAAAACTATATTATTAAATAATGACAAATTGCTTTAATTAATTAAATAAGAATTTAATCAATTATTCATATGATATTAGATTTATTGTCAAAATTAAATAATATAATTAATAGTAGATATAATTAAATTTAATTACACAATTAAGTGGCAAATATTAAATTTAATTAATTAAATATGAAAATATTCAATTAATCAAACTTTAGGATAAATGTGATTTATTGCCAAATAATCATAAAATGAAAGATAATTATGATGATTAGGAATATTGCTAGGAATATTCCCTGATGCAGAATTTAAGATAATCAATTATGATTCGATGATGTTTAGATGTGCCTTAGATTAGGATTTCGATGTCGATTTTGTTTGAATTGAAGATGTAGGATATTAATGAACTTATAGCCCATTTTTGGGGTATTACATTAGCGAGGCCTGTCCAGGGAGAAAAGTGCTTCCTCCTTGGAGAATGACCTCAAACCGGTATCCCCCCACCTGGTATATAAATAAAGTGAAGGCAAAAAGTACTCACTTATATCTTCTAATCCACGGGCATTTTATGCCAAATGCAAATGTCTAGGGACAGGTAAATATTCCTCCCTGAGCATTGTTGGCTAGGCTCTTAAGTGAGTCACAGGCGGTCAGCATAACTGGGTATGGAGACTCCACGGAACTATTAAAAACCTGATAAAATAGAGGCTACCCTATCTACATCTGAAAGTATCAAAATCCTTGTGCAAGGACCGATTCCAAGGGGTTTACCAGGTTGCCTCAAGATTACTCACCATTTGTATTCCCTTCTAGGGAGAACCAAGCTGTGGGCAAACAATTTTGATACTCACCTTCCTTAGGTAGATCTATTTGAAGTGCTTGACAGTCAATACTCCGTGAAAATATTGTTGGAACATACACTTTCAAAGCTTTATCAAAGTTAGTTATCTTGTTTGTATCCCAAAAGGTTGCTTTGTCCCTTGTGGAGATTGCTTTTCCAAAAATCTTTGTTGAAATCTATCCTTTGCCATTAGGAAACATCAAACTAATCAACAAACCTAGTTTGAGATACTCAGAACATTTTGCAGAAAACCCCTTGGAATCAGATATCCAAAGAACCTTTTTGTCTCAAACCAACTTATCAGAATTTTCCCAAGTTATGCCAAATTTGAACAAACATCCGAAAGCTAAGTTGCCAAAATCCAAAGCTTATCAAGAGAAGAAAGTTGTAGAAAGAAACCTTAAGAGCCATCAATCCTCTATCCAAGCAACCCAAGTAGAAGAAAAATATCAAGAAAAGCTTGATAACATTAGCTATAATGCAAGAGTCAAAAAGTTTGCCTACCAATTCTGAGTGAACCATCGCTACATCAGTCTTGAAAGAGAAGATTAGATAGGACCCATCACATGTCCATTCTACCTTCAGATCTCAAAATCCTATCTCAGCAGTCCTTCATCCTAGTCTCATCCTAGTTTCATCCCCGCATCATCACCAAATCCTTAGTTGCATTCTAAAATCCTTAGCTGCATTCACCATCATCTTCCTAGCAGCATCATAGATCATCCATCTCAATTGCATTTGCATCATCCTTTTAGAGAAAGCATTGTTCCATCATCCCTCACCATCTTTCCATCAGCAATCCACAATCAGAGTCCCATATCCTTCATCCAAATCCAGCATCCAATATCCAAATTAGAACTCACCATCCTTTTGCACCAAATCTAGAGATCCAAATCCACAAGTACTTAGTGTTCAAAACCTTTGAGTTGTTTCCATCCCTTATCCCAAATTAGAAATCATCCCCTTTTTGAGAAAGCATTGTCTAAAGGAAATCCAACTTGTCCTTGCATAGCCTCATCATCTCAAGCAAGAGATTGGCTTGTATTGATAAGAATCTAGTTGACCAAAGATCATTAGTCTATCCTAGGTTGGTCAAATCCTATCACTGATCCTCCATTGGGAAAAATAGTAGCTCATTGTTGACACTTAGTAGTCTTCCACCAGCATCCCACCAATCCTCCACCCAATCTTGACCCAAATCAGAGCATCCCATCAAGCCTCCATCATCGCCAAGCCTTTTTTTTACCAATCTGTCACCATCTTCCATCAAAATCTTCCACCATCCTTGATCCAAATCCAAGCATTTCACCAATCCTTGCATTTGCATTCTAGAAATTCATCATCCTTAGAAGTTCCTTAAGCTTGCATCTATCATTCTTTAGAATCTTTTAGGAAACATCTTGCATTCATCTAGCATCTGCATTTCCATGCTTGTCGAGACAAGATCTAGATCTAGGAAGCGAAGGAACTTGAATCCTTATCCAATCACTAGCACATCTAATCCCAAAATTTTTACCAGTGTGATGGTAGCCTATGATCCCCAAATACAAACTAGAAATACATGGGATGATCCCAATATCCCCTCAGCTCCTCTAGTAATAGAAACATTTGTGAATCATCCAGAGAATCCACCACTAGTCAATACACTCATGGCCCAAAACTAGCAAAGCATGTTCACTAACTTTGCATAGGCACAGACTTCCATAGCACCATATCTCCATCCTCGCATTCCCATAAGCACTATCCAAATCCTAGCACAAGTATACTCTCCATTCATCCAACCGTTCCTTGATCCAACCTTGCAAACATCACAAGAAACCTCCACCATTCCTCTCCTTTTGCAAGGAAGCTTCGCCAGTCCTGTAACATAAGCTGTAACACCATCTACTCAATTCCCTATCATAGGTACTTCATCATCCAACACGGCTGCCCAAGCTCTTGCACAAATCCAATGCTTGTCACAAAATCAACTCCCACCTCTTACACAAACCTTTACACAAGAAGTTCCACCACCTTCCATAAACCAAGAAACACCATTCTTTCTAGGAGGGATGCAATCATCCTTCCCCCTCACTTCACAAGTTCCCACATCCACACCTTTTATGCCAAGAGGGATGCAATCATCTTTCCCTTTTACTCCACAAGCTTTTGCATCCATACCATCTTTTCCAAGGTCAACGCAATCGTTTCCCTCTTTCTCCCAACAAGCCTCCACATCAGCATCATCTATTCTGAGGGTAGCACAACCACTCCCCTTTCATACCCAACAAGCTTCTGCATCAACATCACCCTTTTCATGGGGAACACAAGTGTTCTCTTCATTTCCCCCCCCAACAAACATCTACCCAGGCACAAGCCCAGCAAAATGCCTTCACCACAGGAATGCCTTCCATGGGTTTTTCAAAACCACCATTCATGTCCCAAACTCCCATCACATCTACCTTCTTGGCATTCACTGCAACACAATTCCCACCTCACACTGGTCCTCATTGGGGTCTCACTTAAGAAGACATGAAAGCTTTTGAAATACCAACTCACTCTCCTACATCCGTATTTGCAAACCAACAAGCCACCTTCTCACAAGCAGCATAATAGCAACCATCTCAACCTCCACCAACCTCATCCTTCACAAGCTATCCATTCCCAACACCCAGTGCTTTTCAGCAAGTTCCTCCACCTCAGTAGCAAAGTTCATCCCATTTTGCAAGTTATCTTGCCCAAACACCCTTTGCTTCGGGCTTCCTTACATCAATTCCACCCTTAAGCAATATGGGAATGCACCTGAGTTATATTGGTCAACCACAGAGCCAAGTTTAGCAAGGGCCATCTTACCAACAAGCTACATCATTCCACTAGCCACCCCCATAGCAACCATACTTCGAGTCACAGCAACACACCCCCATCATTCCCCAATAGCAACAAGTTTCCTCCTATTAGTCATAGCAGCAAGTCCCAGTCATCCCACAACACCAGCAAGCAGTCTCATATCCACCACTACAATATCCCCCTATGCTACATCAACAATATCCCTAGCAAACATCACTCCAAAATCCACTCCAATCTACCTATCCTATTGGGCCATCTCCATATCCCACTCAACAATACCGACCTCTAATGGGAGTACCCGCTCAAACACCAATCAATGTTGAATGGGAAGCCATGAAGAATTCTCTTAAAGAGCTTCAAACTAGTACTAAGAACAAAACTTACAAGTTTGAGGAGGTGTGTCCTTATCTGTTTGACCAGTCCATTGCCGCTATACCTTTCCCCAAGCACTTTGAGACACCTAAGTTTGATAAATATCAGGGGAAAGGAGATCCAGTCAATCATATTAAAGAATTCTATATGGTGTGCCAAGAAGTGGCTTATAGTGATAACTATCTCTTACGCCTATTCCCCAAAAGCTTGGGAGGAATCGTTGTTGAGTGGTTCTACAAAATACCCTATGGAACTATCACAACCTTTGCCAAACTTTCTAAGAAGTTCATTGCCCACTATGCCCACAATTTTGAGAATGAGTTGACCTTGTTAGATCTCTGTAATTCAAAATAGAAAGAAGGAGAAAGCCTAGCAGAATACTTGCAATGATGGTAGAACCTTACCACCAGGTTATCATACCAGCCACCTGAAAAGCATTTGACCAAAATCTTTATTGATAATCTGCATCTTAATCTATACCACTTCATGAGGATGAATTGTCTCCAAACCTATCAAGATATCAAGAGCAAGGGGATAGGTATTGAAAAGGCCCTCCTAGATGAAGGCACAATTCGACACTTAAAAAATGATGCCTAAAAACCCAACAATGATAAATCCCGTTACTGGAATTGTAACAAAAATATTGTTACTGATGGAGCCACTGATACCAAGCATGTCCAATTTTTTGTGGCTAGTCCTCTGTCAACTCTTGAATACCAACAACAACAAGCACCCATCCATCAGCAACCTCCTCAAGTCCATCAGCAACCCACGCAACACTATCATTCTCAGAATAACCAGTAGAATTATCAACAACTAGCCCATCAAGCTTATCAAGGTAATCCAAATAATCAAGTCAATGCCATCAATATTGATCCCAAGAAGAACAAATCTAGATGTTATCTTTCACCGAATGGCCAAGGCCAACTTGATCACGTTTCCACCAATCCAACCAGTTGATGATACCACTCCCAAGCCCGATTGGTACAAAGATCATGAATAATGTGATTATCATCATGTCAAAGGACACACTACTTTGAAGTGTATGAGACTCAAAAACTATATCCAAGATCTCATTGATCAAAAAGAGATTCAAGTAGATACACCTGCTCAAGCCTCTCCAAATGCCAACTTACAAATTTATCAAAATGTGTTCCCACAACACAATGCTGGGAACAACCAAACTAATACCAATCATTCCCAAAATCATGGCAAGGGTAAGCAAGAAGATCACACTACTCCCTATATCAATTATGATAATATTGTTGGATGTATAACCCAAGTTGAGCCCACAGTCAATGCCATCCATGTTAGAGGAGCAAATCATCAATGTGCTATTACCACCCACAAAGGTCAGATCACTGTTGCTGGTGCCCAACCAAGGCCAGCACATAATGCACACAATGCATAGTACAACCTCATAGAACATCTGGGGAACACACCAGCCCAAATATCCATCTTGGACCTTCTTCGTACTTCACCTCTCCATCAGGAGATCCTTAACTGAGCTCTCAAAGAAGGACATGTCCCCATAGACATTAACATCACCCAGTTTGAGACCCTTGTGGGACATCTATTCATAGCCTATGATTTATCCTTCAAAACATCTGACATACCAAATGTTGCACCTAACCATACTCTCCCTCTCTGCATCGCCATCATGGTCAGAGACTTTGTCATCAAATGGGTCTTAATAGATAATGGCTCAGCCCTGAACTTATGTACTTTGAAATTCATTCAGCAGATTGGGTTCACCCAGGCTGATATAGCACATGAAGTAATCACTATCAAAGCCTATGAAAATTTGGAGCGTACCTCTGAAGGTACCATTACTTTTCCCACTCAGCTGGGCCCAGCAACACAGGATACTATTTGCCATGTTGTTGATCTCGACCTACCATTTAATATCCTCCTAGGCTGACCATGGATTCATTCCATTAAGGCTGTACCATCTACTTACCATTAGTGCATCAAATTTCCACATCAAGGCACTGAGGTTACCATCCATGCTGACCCCCAACCCTTTGCATACTATCGTGCGATGGAAGCATCATTCCCTCACTCCACTCATTATCCTGAAATTGACATTGGTACTTCTATTGCCAGCTCGTCCCGATCCCATTGCAATCCAGAAACCATTCTAACCTCCACCCTCTCTTCCATCAAGATCAATAACTAGGGTTGTGGTGAATATAGCCTACATGATGCATTTGTCGTAGGGTCCCTCCCGCTTGATCCACATACTCAAGGGCACCCGAATCACCAAAGCAAGCCTATTGAAGAGCATCATGACATCAAGAGAATGGGACCTATGACTTTTGAATCCCATGGCACATTAAACAGTCAAGAAATGGATCCTGACATTAATAGGTGGTTGTACAAAGATCCCCCACCACCTGACAAAAAACTTCTTGGCTACTTCAAAGATAAATACCCACAATCGCACAAGTACACTACTGAGCAATGGAACTACCAAGGTGGTGGTCTAGGACCACAAGAAGGTGGAAGCAAAGACCCAATTATAGCATCCAAGAACCCAAAACATCAAGGTCTTGGCTTTAATACCCCTCGCCTATGTATACAAGGGCCCAATACCGCAACTGGGGGCACCAACATGACTAGTGTTTCCCTCTTAAATAGCCAGGATGACCTCATAGAGATCGAAGACATCCATGAAGAGAAAGAAATCAAATCCTATGATGATATCTTTGATGATGACACCCTCCTAGGGACTTCTGTCCTCCAACAAATTGCCATCAATCTCATAGAACTTCCCCTCATTCACCCTCAACTCATAGACTGGGACCAACCAAGCATTGCACACATTGATGAGTTCCAAAGCACAGAAGCCCTCCTAGAATTCATGGGGGCATTAGGCCCACACTCAGTCCAAGATTCAGAGTCAGCTCACATCTATAAGCTTGACCCAGAAGGATACTTTGGAGAGGAGGCAAGCTTTAGTTGCAAAAGAGAAATAGAAAGAGTAAAACATGAGTCCTTATGTGAAAATCCTTATGGGGCAAATTCTGATTCCAAAAAAGTAAAAATAAAGAGCGTATCTTCTAGTAAAAAATTGGCAATTCAAGTGCTAGAAGATGAAGACTTGCCTCTTCCTCCCATCCAGGATTACAGACCTGAGCAGTCACCTATCATCATAGAAGAAACCAAGCCAGTCAACTTAGGTACAGAGGAATGTCGAAGGATCACCTACATTGCAGCCAACATGTCAGAAGGTGAAGAAATGACTTTAACTGCACTACTTCAAGAAGCTACTAGAAACTTTGCATGGTCATACACACACATGCTTGGACTTGATCCTAAACTTGTTCGTCATCTAGCCGTAGACCCCAATGTTAAGCCAGTAAAGCAGAAGCTATGTAAAATGCATCCCAAAGTAGCTCTATTGGTAAAATCAAAACTAGAAAAGCTCCTGGATGCAAAGATTATCAGAGCTATAGATTACTCAGATTGGATCTCCAACATGGTACCTATCACAAAGCCTTCCAGCGACATCCAAATTTGTACAGATTTCAGGGACCTAAACAAGGCATGTCCTAAAGATGATTTCCCACTACCTAACATAGACATGATCATAGATCTTACAGTGGGCCATGAAATGTTATCACTAATGGATGGTTTCTTTGGATATAATCAGATTCATATAGCAATAGAAGACCAACACAAAACAACATTCACCACTCCATGGGGTACCTTTTGCTATAACATGATGCCCTTTGGTCTAAAGAATGTAGGAGCCACATATCAAAGAGTGATGACAACAATCTTCCATGACATGATCCACAAGATCCTAGAGGACTATGTGGATGATATTCTTGCAAAATCAAAGACACGCCATGAACACCTTGACATTCTTGAGAGTGTGTTTGATCACCTGGAGCACTATGGGTTACGGCTCAATCCAAAGAAATGTGTCTTTGGTGTTACATCTGGAAAGCTCCTAGGTTTCATAGTATCACGAAGAGGCATATAGATTGACCCTAAAAAGGTCAAGGAAATAATAGAAATACCTCCCCCAAGAACACTCAGACAGCTTAGAAGCCTACAAGGAAAGCTTCAATCAGTGCGTCGATTCATTTCTCAGCTGGCAGACAAGTGCCAACCTTTCACACATCTCTTATGCAAAGACACAAGCTTCAAATGGGATCCCATATGTCAAAGAAGCTTTGATAAGCTCAAGGAGTATCTAGCCAATTCTCCAATCCTAGTACCACTAGTTCTAGGATGCCCTCTCATACTCTACATCTCGGCAACCACTACAGCATTAGGGTCACTCCTAGCTCAGCATGATGATGAAAACAAAGAGAGAGCCATCTACTACATTAGTCAAACTCTTGTCGGCTATGAGCTTAATTACTCACCCATGGAAAAAGCATGCCTTGCAGTGGTCTTTGCCACTCAAAAACTTAGACATTACATGCTCAGTCACACAATCAGGCTCATTTCAAAGGTGGACCCCCTCAAATATCTACTATCAAAGACAACTCTCATAGGCCGTATGGAAAAATGGGTCATGATACTCAGTGAGTTTGACATCCAGTACATAGATCAGAAAGCAATCAAAGGGCAAGTCATTGCCAATCAGCTAGCAGAAGCACCACTGGTGGATGCTTATCCACTAATCATGGAATTCCCTGATGAACACTTATGTATGATCAAAGAACAACCCATGTGGAAACTATACTTTGATGGCTCCTACACATCACATGGATCAGGGGCAAGAATCCTATTTGTCACACCTCAAGGTGACTACATCCCAAAGTCATTCAAGTTGAGATTTTCATGTACCAACAACATTGCAAAATATGAGGCACTCATCTTAGGTCTCAAAACAACCATTCAATGGAATATCACAGAACTGCAAGTGTTCGGCGATTCACAGCTGATTATCAAGCAAGTCCTAGATGAATATCAAACAAAGGATGAGAAGCTGCTACCTTACAAAGAGCTCATGGATAGATTGAAAGAGCATTTCCTAAATCTACAATTCACACAGATACCCAGACTTCAGAACAAAGTAGTAGATGCAATGGCAACTATTGGGTCCTTATTAGAAATCCCACGCAATGCATCACAGTATGAATTCCTAGTCGAGCAGCTACATACACCAGCTTATGAGAATGTTGATGCAAAAATGGTGTGTGTCTTGGTTGGTCCCCAGTCCCTATGGTACCATGACATCCATGCATATCTAAAGAATGGTATCATATCTCCCCATCTCACCAATAACCAATGCCAAAACCTTATTTTTAGAGCTTCCCACTACACTCTTGTAGCCAACACCCTTTATCATCGAGGGTATCACAATATCCTCTCTAGGTGTTTAGATTCAAATGAGGCCATCCTGGCTTTACAAGAGGTCCACGCTGGAATTTGCGGTGCCCATACGAGTGGCATGGTTCTAGCTAAGTAGTTGCTTCGAGCTGGGTATTATTGGCCAACCATGGAACATGATGCTTGTGAGTTTGTTAGAAAATGCTTACCATGTCAGTAGCATGCAAATTTGATTCATGCACCAGCACAAGATTTGCAGCCCATTGCGCCACCTTGGCCATTTTCATGTTGGGGCTTTGACCTTGTCGGCTTAATCACTCCCCTTTCCTTAAATGGACACAAGTACATAATAACTGCCACAGATTACTTCACCAAATGGGTTGAAGCGATTCCACTCAACTTAACTACTGGCATTCAAATATCCAAGTTCATCCTTTACCACATCATTTTCCGCTTTGGCATACCATCTACCATCTTCACTGACCATGGCACACCTTTTGAAAACTAGCATGTGGATGATCTGTGTGCTAGACTCCACATCCATCACCGTTTCTCCAGTCCATATTTCCCTCAAGGAAATGGCCAAGCTGAGGCAACCAATAAAACTATCTTGAAAATCCTCAAGAAGGTTGTCAATGATTCTGGTCATGACTGGCACCTCCAAATCAATCCCACCCTTTGGGCCTATCATACTTCTTATCGCACTCCCACAAGAACCACCCCATATTCCCTTGTATATGGTGCTAAAGTCATTCTACTGATCGAGGTTGAGCTCCCATCATTGCGAGTCTCCATGAAGAACTACACCACTGATGAAGACTATCGTGTGGCCCATCTCACACAGCTAGACCTATTAGATGTAAAGAGACAACAAGCCTATGATCACCCAGTTGCATACCAGAATTGACTCAAAAGGAGTTATAAAAAGAAGGTCCATCCCAGACAATTTTAGGTTGGTGACATGGTCCTCAAAGAAAATTAGAAAGTCCAAGAAAATAGAGAAAAGAAAGGCAAGTTTGAGCCTACTTGGTTGGGCCCCTATGTTGTCACATCATGCTTCGGCTCTGGAGCTTATCAGTTATCTACACCAGAAGGTGAGCCTTTGAATGATCCAATCAAAATCATACATTTGAAGAGGTTCTATGCTTGAACTAGATCTACATATTCATAAAATCCATAAAAATTGGAAAAAGCAGAAAAATACAAAAAAAGAAAAAAAAAAGCAAAAAGAAAAAGAAAATAATCGTCCAATGGTGAAAACTTGGCAATTCAAGCACCTTGGACAAGTATGTTGGTGAAAACATGGCAAACAGGTGCCATACATAGTGGACCGAGTCATTATCTATCAAACTCTCATCCCTCCATCCCAACATCTCAATCCTTTTTCTACCATCCCCATCCCCATCCACCATCCCCTAGCATTCCTCTTTTTCATAATCCTCCAGCAAATCTGCAATCCTACCTGCACATATCTTGTACCATATATTGTATCATATCCTGTATATCCTATATAGTGAGATCTTCCTATCCCCAATCTTGAGCTTTTGTACATATCCATTATATCTCTTTTCTTGTCCATTGTACATATCCTCATGTCTTGTTGTACATATCCATTATATCTCTTTTCTTGTCCATTGTACATATCCTCATGTCTTGTTGTACATAGTCCTTGTCAGTCCTGCAGTAGCATTTGATCATCACATCTTGTCCTACCCAGCCTTGTACTTCAAACAACATCAATTGTTGACTATCCTTGATCATCATGACCATCTTTGAACTACCTCATTTGCTAATCAGCAACACAACATTCTCCCCATCAGCATTGGGTCCACACAGATGTATGCTTCTGTTTTGTCTGACCTAAGCCTAATCACAGGTCCCCTCAGTTGTATCCTTCCTGTCTGACATAATCTTCCACCAAGCACACTAGGTCCATGTCGATGCATCCTTCCACACATTCAGACCAATCTTCCCACCATCAATCAAATCAAATCTCTCTCCTTGGAAAAGGTTGTCTTTTGGAGTTCTCATTTTGACCTTGGATTTTGTCCTTTGGGTCTTGTTAATATTTTACGGCTTCTCATTGTTCTCTACTCAAAGTCACCATGATCCTTTATATCATGGTGCGCTATGAATGAGGATAATCTAGGGCAAGGTCTTTTGATCTTTTCCTTCTTCCTATGAGTCAATTGTGTGTTTGTGGTTTCTTCAGCATCATTTCCACCATGCCTCCTTCGGGTTTCATGCGTGATGCTAGGGCAACCCTGCGTGTCTTTTTAGCATCAGTCCTATACAACACTGGTGACAAGGCCTTGTGATCCTAGTATCCTTGGTAGGTCTCTAAGCATTTCTATATTAAACTCGGTTGTGCTCTCCACATTTTCACTTGGAGCTTCCCCCAATCCCCTGCATCCTGCATCATATAGCTTAATCTTCCATCTTGCATCTCTCATGTAGCTGCATCCTGCATTTTGCATTCCATCTCATCTTGCATTCACCCATCTTTGCTCTTGGAAGCTTGGTTATTTATCTCCCCTTCTTCCTAGGTCCTTCCTTCTTTGTTTCCTTTTGAGAAAATTCCACAATGTTTACTCCTTGCGTTATTTTCTTGAGGGGGCACAATCCCTTATTCCTCTAAATTCTAGCCTTGGGCATCTTATTTTCTTGTCTTTAACGCCATGCCACTTGCGGCATCGCATCAAAGAGGGGCAAAATGTAGACACCTAAAAATCCTTTAGAAAATAAAGTATTTTTATTTTCTAAAAAATCCCTGATGACATCATCATTTATTAATTAATTAATTATTTAATTAATTTATTTATTTTTATATCATTAAATCCCTTTATCTTAATTAAAAATATTTAATTAAGAAATCCCTCCCAAAAATGTTTAAATCTTATTTAAACATTATCTCCTTATTTATTAATTATTTAATTAATAAATTGACCAAAAATCCCAAAATAAATAATTTATTTATTTTTTGCCCAAAACTTGGCCAATTTCCTTAAGACCACTAACCTCTTCCAGAATCTTCTAATCCTTCTTTAATTTCGATTAAAGGCTAATCCCCTCTTTTCCTAACCCTAATCCCAACTCAAAATATTTAATTAAGATTAAATATTTAATCCTCATATTTATTAAATTCATTTTAATTAATATTCTCAAACTTAAACCATGGAAATAAATAAATCTTTATTTATTTCCTAAAATCCATGTTTATCCTAAGAAAATTCTACTCTTCTAGAAAGTCCTAACCCTAATCCTAATCCTAATCCCCCCCTAATCCTTGTCACATTCCCTAACCAAGGTTAGCCAAATCTTAAGCTTAACCCAAAGTCAACAAACTTCTAGAAACTTCTCTTACATGCATTAAGTGCATTTAAGGCCTCCTTATCCCTCTTACATGCATTTATCATGCATTTAAGAAGCCCCTCACCCCTTTCTTACACCCTTTGACCTTAGGCACATTTCCCAAATTGTGCACATTCCTCCCATCTTTCTACCCAATGCCCTTATGACACTTGTCACAAGGAGGTGGCCCTGAACTAGCACAATCCATGTGCTCCTCTTTGAATGAATCTTTGCCTCTCTTAAAGATTTTGATCCTGGCCACTCATTCCTTCTTCCCAAATCCTATAAATGCTCCTCATTTCCAAGAGCAAAGTACCCACCATTCACCTTTCATTTCAAGCATTGTTATCATGCCCATTTAGCTCTAGACTTAGCATAATCATCTTAATCTAGCTTACTTTCAAGCATTTTAGCTCATCCTAATTTAGTAATAATGGATTAACATAGTTTATTTCCTCATTTTACATAGCATATCATCATCATCACATCTCTATTTGGTTAAAATCAATCTTAGCATAAACATCATGTAGCTTAATCTTCATTTCAACATCATTTGATCCTTGAGGCCTTAGGGGCAAATCAGGTGTTCTATACCTATTTTGTGCCATTTATGGGGTTTTTATGGATCTCAATCCATCCTAAAATGCATAAGGAACATGCTCCAAGTGC